>CAVNYN010211244.1:0-29608 GCA_963692815.1 Nyctanthes arbor-tristis | reverse complement strand
ATTTTAAATTTATTAAAAAACTTTCACATTGTTAAATTTCAAACGTTTGCAAAAAAAAAGAAAAAAATAAAAATAAGAAAAAAAATTTCAAACTTTTTTCTACCCGTGCGATGCATGTGTATTATATTAGTATATAAAGAAAACTAAATAAAGCCTTGAGACCTTGAGAATTTAGTACTTGACACTTCACATGTTTAAGTTCTCTATTTCAAAGAAGTCTCGGACACAAATATTCTGAAGTGTCAAGACTTAAAAAAAAAACCTACAGCATTTTCAAAGGCATACTGTTGAAACCTCAAAGTTTTGGATCTTAACACCTATGTCTAAGAGTAATGCATTTCTTTTAAAGTAGAGTCTTGACATCTTAAACACTACGGCCTTGACTTCATAGTATTCCTTTTCAACTTAACGTAGGACTCTAGTTCTTGATTTCTAAGAACTAAAAGTTCATTGTTGAAATTGATGTCAAGAATATACCAAAACAGTTAGAATATGTAGTGACCGGGAAATTTTTAAGAATAAAAAGTTTAGTAATAATTCCAGGTGGCCATGACCTCGTTAATTTAAGTTCATTCTATACAAATTTTAAAGCTTAATTCAAATTTTATGTTGAACAATTTATTTTCTAAAGACTCTAAATCTTTCCCTCCAAATTAAATTCTACTACAAACTACTTTATAGAGTCCTAAATATCTCGACCATTATTACTTCATATTTCATTCAACTATCAATTAACATCAACATTAAAATTCATATGCACTAGAACTACACTCCCCATCAGACTAGAAGCACTTAACTCCAAATCATATTTTTATTTCCCCAATTAGCACCCGTATAGAACTCAATTAGGATTTAAATTTCCAAGAACATCCAATTACCTTTCTACTTCAACATGGACACGTTTTCAAGGATAATACGTTCTCAATTCACCTAAACGAGAATCCAACTTCTTCATGTACAGAACTTATCAACTTCTACTTCTATCTAATGGTAATCTCCATAGGTAACCAAGTTGAACCAGCAAATTTAGCTTGAAAGCCTATAAATTCCATCTCCTTATTCACAAATTTCACACAAAAACTCACTATGAATTCCTAGTTCTCGTTCCGGAGTCAGGAAATCGGTATGTTTTTCACTTCACGTGTTTTAGTTTTGGCTCCTGTCTTCTTCGTCCATTAGCTAGAAATTCAAGCCATTCATAGTGTTCTAAAATTCCAACCCATATAATATATCACCCATTCCAGTAGGTACATACAATGCATAATATATATACAAATACATCATCGCTTCTATCTCTGTATTACAGCAGCCGCGCTGGAAAAATCCTAGACCGCCAGCCATCACCCCCACTCTCGGTGAGGTAGACGTAAGATAGGCAAGTCACCGGCCGGCCTTGATCCCCCGAGTAGTCATCTGGCCTTGAGTCGAACGCTGGAACTCCCTTTCCGTCGCACATCTTCTTTCCCCGTTCCTAAAATTGTTTTGGCAGATTTGGAAAATTGGGGTTCAAGACCAAATACATGTTATATTAAATGGTTTTGTACTTGGATCCGCAGGTTCTAGTTATTTACAAATTAGTCCCTCAAGTTCCCGATTTACCCAGCAACTCCTAAATGCTTTCAGCTTACTTAAATAGAGACTTCAACTTTCTGTTTTCATAGATTCTGCTTTTAAGTTCGGCTTTTACCCTTTTAATCCCAGTCCTAAAATATTTCAGAGCTTTAACTGAGTCCACAAAGTTTATATTCTTTTTCCATAAAGAATTATTTTTATAATACTAAGATAATTAAATTTCTTTTGACTAGATAATGTGCGAAGATCAATATATTAGTAGATTTCTTGCAACATAGCTCAACTTGTGAAGTAAGGTAGACTCTTACTTTCTAAAAACATGTTTTCTTAAAGTTTGCGCATTATTAATTGATTTATATGATGAATGTTACATGCAAGTGTGTGGTTACAAGAAAGATTGCATATCATTATATGCATAAGATCCACTTTATTATACGTGTATCTACTTTAATGCATAAGATCGGAAACATATGTTCATTAATGGTTCTTGTTCTCAAACATCATATCAGACTCACCAAGAAAGAACTATTTGCAGGTTTACATGTTTTTTTATGATATGAATTGATTAATATGCGCTGACGTCTACTGAGTATATTTTTTAAACACGTTCTTTTAAACTAACACTTTCAAGTTTTGGAGCTGGTGGCAGAATGACAGACGAAGTCTACTAGGAACTAAAATTTGAATTTATATTAAACGATGTATATGATTTCAAATTATTCAATTATTTGACTTTTAAATTTCAATTATTATCGACGAACTCCTATATCTATTATAAATGAGGTTTCTGCATTTAATTATCTCGTTATTTATTCTGCATTCAAAGTTAATTTTCAAGACCAGATAGTATCCTGGGTTTTTCTATAATGACCCGCTCCACTTTGACATGATATTATCCGCTTTGGGCTTAGCCAGCACAGTTTTGGTATTGAGTTCTCACCCAATAGGCCTCATGTCAAATAGAGTTGGTCTTTTAACTTATAAATTAGTCTTATTTTTTCTACTCAAGTGATATATGATTGAGGCTGTGACAGAATAAATGGGACAATCGATAACATAAAAAATGTGGCAGAAAGAAAT
Source organism: Nyctanthes arbor-tristis (assembly GCA_963692815.1). NCBI lineage: Eukaryota > Viridiplantae > Streptophyta > Magnoliopsida > Lamiales > Oleaceae > Nyctanthes > Nyctanthes arbor-tristis. The sequence goes on along the minus strand of CAVNYN010211244.1, from coordinate 26,956 downwards.
TTTAAAAAATCGAAGAAAACTTACCATTTTTAATGCAAAATGAGCCCGTGTACTGAACAATAGATGGCGGTACGGGTCATGACAAAGCATGTTTAGTGTCAAGAGAAAATGGAAGAGGAAATTTTTTTTTTGGGCGTGGGGTGGGGATGGGTACCCGTTCTTTACCTTTTTCCATCACAAATCTTCCAAAAAATGGCTTCTCCACCATAATTTTATTTGGCATTATCAGTAAAAATTTGAGTTTTTTTTCTCATATTAAACATGCTCTAATATAATCAAAACAAAACAAACTAAAATCTATTGAAATTGGAAATGTTAGGTTTAGTTCACGTTGTTCAAGTATCCAAACCCACAAAACATATGCCAACTCCCCACGTCCTGTAAAAATAATCCTACATGGCTAGATACACATATGTTATTGGTTAGATGTACTACATAGGATACACACCTGTTGTAACTAAGGGGATTGTATTTAATGCAGACTTTGTAGACTTTTAATGACTTTTTTTAGTGCGTGACTTTTGTGGACTTTTTAGGATTTCTTAAACTTTTCTCGATTTGATGGGATTTAAGTAGGTGACTTATCTGAACCTTTGTTTACTTTTATTTAAAAACTTTCCAAGACTTTTTGAGACTTTAGATATTCATTTTAATTTTAAAAACTTATTATAATATATAATATTATGGGGAGCAGCTTTTTTAAATGCACAATTACATATCAATAAAATTATTTTTAAAAAATGAAAAATCAAGTTGGTGGTAAAAAATTTTTATAAAGTTTTATAAAATTGTAAAATTCATAACCTTTCCTAAAACCAAAAAAATATAATTCATAAGTGGGAAAATAAAATTGGGATAAAGAGCTAGCAAAACAAGGCATAAATGAAAATATCTTATCACATGTCGCCCCGATCAATTTGAGCCTAACTGTACAATAATTAAACTAATAACACATAAAATTAAAAAAATAATAATCAGTCTACGAAAATGAGTAATGAAAAAAATGTTTGAGGTAAAAAAACAATTAGTAATGTAATCGATAAAAAAATAAAATAAATGAGAGCTTGCAATATATAAACGGAAAAGAAAAGAAAAAGAAACTACGAGAGACCCGATGGAATCCCACCTGAATGGTACAAAAAAATCTGCATTGTGGAGTGTCAGAGTAATACAGGAATGACTCGTCCTCCATTCCCATTTAATAAGAAAATATAATAATTTGAAAAAAAATAAATAATATATAAGAATTAAATAAGAAAAAAAAAAGTAAACTAGCTAAAAAAAAGAGACAAGAATCCTTGAGATGTAGTGGGGAATGGGATTGGGATTGGGATGGGGTATGTCATAGAAAAAAAATTTGTAGGTAGAGATAGTGGGAGGTCGATGAAGAAAAACATAAGAGGGATTATTTTTTTTAAAAAATAGCTTAAATAGTCTTAAGAAATCTCATAGATGTAGTTGAGACTTTTGAAGACATTTTTTCTTTATATTTTACATATAAAGTCACCAAAAGTCTCAAAATTTAAGAAATCTCGCAAAATTCTAGTTAGTTTGAATACTTCGAGACTTATTGAGACTCTTGAAAAGTCTCAATTGAATACCTTGTGATTTTTTTTAAAGACTTTTTAAAAGTTTTTAAAAGTCTCAATTAAATAAATTAAGATTTTTAAAGAGTCCTGAAAAGTCTAAATTAAATACCTCAGAATTTTATAAATCCTCAAAAGTTTTTAAATGTCCCAAATGAATACACCCTCCTAAGTTTCTTTTGATAGGCGGGTAAATATAGTGAAGAATACATTATTTTCATTTTTTGCTTATTATTTTACTTTTTGTTACAAATTCTTTTTGTTTCTATTTAAAGAGTAAAAAGGCATAATTTTCTTTGCAATTAGGGACCTTTTGTGTCAATTTATAAAAATCTAGGGACTCAAGACATTTAAAAAATGAATAAGGACCCAATCAATACAAAGTGCAAAACTTGAGGACCATATGTGAAATTTATCTTCAGTTGAAAAGAGACACAAATCGAGTTAAATATCATTTTAGTTATTCAACTTACCTTTTATTTCGAAACCATCATTGAACTTCGACTTGTTACATATTACTAACTGAACTTATAAACGTGTTATCTATTTATCAGTGAACTTATAAACGTGTTACCTATTTATCACTGAACTTATAAAAGCGCTTCCCATTCATCGCTAAGACGAAATCTGTTAGTTAAATTTAACATATGAGATGACGTGACTTAATGGTGAAGTGATGCGACTTAACAGTTTTGTCACGTGGTAAGTGAAATACTTATATAGCCATTTAACTATTTAAGTGGTTACTAATTTGTTATTGAATTTACCTTTAAGTTATTAATTTATCATTAAACTTTAATGTACTACTAATTCGTCACTAAACTTACCATTCAAGTTACTAAACCATCATTAAACTTTTACGTGTTACCCACTAATACCTAGATTTGTAAAAATCAATTTATAACTTGTTGTTTGTTTCCCAAGCTAATATTAATTTTTTTCTTTTTTACAATATTACTATTTTTTTGCATAGTAACCACATGTGACAAGATACCAATATTTTTTTGCTCAACTATATTTTTTTTCTTAGGTGGAAAATTGATTTTAGTTCACAAAATTTTGATTATTAGGTTGAAAATTGATTCTAGTTCGTTTCCCACGACATTTTGTGACCAAAATTTTGAGTGACTAAAATTAATATTAGTTTAAAAAAATTAATATTAATTTTGTGAACTAGAATCAATTTTCAACATAAGAAAAAATATAGTTGAACAGAAAGTACTGGCATTTTGTGACATGTGGTTAATATGTAAAAAATAGTAATATTGTAAAAAAGAAAAAAAAAATTATTATTAGTTTAGGTAACGAATGACAAGTCATAAATTGATTTTTGTAAATCTAGATATTAATGGGTAATACGTCAAAGTTCAATTATGATTTAGTAACTTAAAAGGTAATGATTTTTCCCCTTCCTTCTGTGTGTGTTCTGGTGTTGGATGTGGCCTGTGGGTTTGGTTTTTTTGTTATGGCAATAGTAGTAGCGCGGTTGTTGGCAGTTGGTTTGGTGATTTAGGTACTCAGGCCACACTGGCGAAGGTGGTGGTATTGTTAATTTATGATATTGTTACTATGTAATGCAACGACTGACTTTGATGTGGTGTTGTAACGACAAGTTGTTACTTTACTTCGTATATTTTTTTTATTTTTTATTTTTATTTTTTTCAAAAACATAAATTTTATTCCATCAAAAGAAAATGTACAAGTGGAGGAAGGTTGCTCATCATTTCCCAAGACCCAACAGGCCAGAGCAGAAAAGAAAAGCGAAAATAAGAACAAAGAAAAGAAAAGAAAGAAGAACCACTGGACAACATCAGATCAACCACCAGCGCTGAAAAACAAAAGATGTTTTCAAGACGATTGGGGAACACACGCCCATTCCAACCATAAACGAATTCAAGAGGCCCAGAAGCAGAATTCTTGATCAAACCACGACAAAAGCAGAATATCATGAGCCAAAGAGAACAGATTCCAATCAGAGCTCGCGCCAAATATGCACGTGTATGTGTATGTGTTGGTGTGATTAGTTGTTACTTTAATAATAAATTACTGGCAAAAAATTGAAAAAGTATTAAAATTTTTATTTTTTCTCTTTATATATATACAAAGTGTTTTGTTTAAAAATAGAATTGGTTTTTTTGAGAATAAGTGGTTGAGATTTATATACTATAAGTTGTCCTGTCAAATATGTAGATGTAATTAGTTTGAGCAGATTGTGTTTTTAAATAGAAATTGTTTGTAACCATGGGCGATTCAATTGAATAAAATTACAAGGATGATATCTATTTTTGAAATGTCTCAATGAGGTTGTTCGGATTGTATTGCAGTGGGTAGATATTCGCATTTCGAGCAAGAGGTTTCGGGTACAAACCACAACATCGGCCCCTCATTGAATTTCCCTTCCATATCTCTCCTTGTATCACCCAAAAAAAATAGTAAAATAAAAAAATAAAAATACCTCAACCTGTGTAGGTAAATGCATAAAAAGGATAAAATACATAGCTGGTTTCAAGTACCAGACGTCTAATTTTGAAATAGTAGCAGACAGTGATGTGGTATACTACTAGCTGTTGATACGAGCACGTTATCGTCCTACAAATTGCAATAACAGTTTTTTTTTTTTTTGAAATAATCGCAATAACAGTTAGTATTATGCCTTACCGTCAATTTGATGTCCTAATGAAACTTCCACTTATCATTATTGTTGTTGCTGCTATTATTATTACTATTATTTTGAGTGTTTGGGGTTTTGAAAAGGTTTGCGTAAAATAGTAGACATGCTAAACCGACAAAATCTATATCTATATTATACTAAAAAGAGAAGTAAATGGTATCTTTGTCCCTCCTAAGGCTAGATTCTGGAATCTAAATATTTTCATTTTTTTCCCTTTTTAACTAAAAAATGAAAACTGAAGGTTTAAATATTGCAAAAACCGTCCATTTTCTATGAAAAAATATCCACATTTTTACTATGTTCGCTACTATTGTTGAATAACTATTCACTTTTTATTGAACTCAACTATTTAGCTCACATCATTTTTTTCGCCATTCAGTTTCCACCTCAAATCTTATCTATTGCCATTTTAATTGAATCCTCTTTTTAGTAACTATTGTCGTCTAATTTTTATTTTTATTTTTTAATGGCACGAACCAAGCCCTTTTTTTCCTATTAGAGTAGATGTGGTTAAATTGTTTTAATTCATATAATATTATGTTGGCTATAATTAATTGTACTCTATCTAGCATATTAGGTTGTTTTTCCCTTAGCATATTAGGTTAAGCTTCATCTATCATCTATATATAGAAAAGGGACTTTATTCCAAAATCTTTTTTCCACCTAAACAAGATTCCAAAATCCCTTTTTTATTATTTTTTTCATTTATAACCATCTGCTAATTTTATTATTATCCATTTTATTATTATCCATTTTTATTTATCCATTTTTCTCTTTTTTCTTACTACATAAAAAAAAAACTACCAAGTAATTTTATGCGGTTCGAATTATCGTACAATAGATAGATACTTAAATTTCAGGCGGGAGGTCTTAAGTTCCAACCACACCTAGCCCTCCCCTAATTTCCCTCCCCTCCCCTTTGTATATATTAAAAAAAAAGTAATTTTATTACCTTTTTCTCCTTTTTTAACTATATATGTAACCAGCCACCCACTAACTCTTTTTATTATCCTTTTCTATTTTTCTTTTTTCTTACTATGTAACCGCCCAGTAATTTTATTATATTTTTTTTACCCAATTTCGATGCACACTTATAGAAACTTGTTAGCAATTGGCCATTTTTTATCAACTGTTACGCGTTGTTTTAAAATCCGGCCTGAAAACCCAATGAACGGGTTGGTCGCCCGGGCGGGGTGATATGATTGGACTTGGACTGCAATGACTCGATTGAAGACTTCAACAACTTGCAAGTTTTTGGTGGGTAATTCAGCCCGCGTCCTAATCTGCTGGGTTGCAATTTTGACAGAGTTCAAAATTCAAGTTGCACAAAATTTAAACCCATGACCCTCCTTCTAGCACACCTCATAGTATTGTAAAAGTTTTTTTTTTTTTTAACAAAGGATTTTAGACAGTGTTATGTATGTTTTGAAATATATTACATAGTATTTATAATATTTCTTTTGTTTATTTTTCTACAAAGTTTTTTATTTAAATTTATAAATTAACAATATGTCACCGGTTAAAACAATGATCCCGTAGTTAAATTGATGATCCAATGACCGGTACGTTTATAAATTTAGGGTAGTTTTCACTCTAAGCCCCCAATCTTCCAAATTTATATTAATTTTGTCCTCATTCTTTTTTGGGCCTATTAAGCTCTCATCCTTTCATTTATTATCGTATTATGTCCCTAGTGTCACGTTTCGTCCCCAGTCTTTCAATGTTCACCATTAACCCCTATTAATATGATTATTATACCCTTAATTCTTTACTTCCATTACATGTCCTCAACCTTTCAATTTTTATACAATTTTGTCCCTATTATTCTTTTGCACATATAAGACATCTAACATTTCTTTTATTGTCAAGTTACGTCTCTAATAACACCTTCCGTCCTCAACTTTCCTATCAAAATTGCCATTATATCTTTAATTATTTAAATAAAAATAAAAAATAAAGAACAATACAAAATAAAAACTCCACCTATCCTAACCCATAATGATAATAAAATAAACTCGATCTACATCTAACTTGATGAATACTTAATCCATGTAAAAAAATTTCTGATTTGAGAGTCAGTGCAATAGATCAGATCAGATCAGATTTTTCGATTCATCACATATCACGTAGCGGATATATATTAGGGTGGATCCACAAAAAATCATTTTCAAATTATAAAAATGAAATCGAACCTTAATACGCTAATTCTAATTTTTTGTAGATCCAGAATTCGTGGATCAGATCAGGTCGAGACAGATAACAAATCAGGAGCAAATTATGGTGAAAATCATAAAGAGAGACAAGAAATTTAATTAGAATTAAAGTATTAGGGTTATCTTTATTTTCAATAAATCAAAAATCAATGTTTTTGGGGTGGATCTACCAAATCCGTATCCACCACGTGATTTGTAGTAGATCAAAAAATCAAATCCGATTCTTCACGCTGATACTTTGATGACAACTTTCTTTGATGCGGATTTGATATAAATCGAGGCCAATGTAGATCGAGTTTTTTGTTATCATTATTTCCGATTGTTATCATTGAGTTGTGTTCTTGTTTTATATTGTCTTTATTTTTTTATTTAAATAATTAATGGTATAATGATAATTTTAATAGATATTAACAATAAAATTTAAAATATTAGGAGGATTAGGAGGCAGGCCCCCTGATCCCTCAATAACACGGGGCCATGTGGTACTTTTCTAATCCATTAGGGAGAGGTTAGCTCTCCTTAAAAATTTTCGTGCAAGTCACGAGTGAAAAACTAGTACTTGGAAAATGAATAACGTGAGAGATTAACGTGTGACCCCAATGTTAATGGCATTTCCGGCACTTAGCTACAATCACTCAAAAGAGTGGATTGAGGAAAATCTTTTGATTTTCAAATTCACCCTTATGTATTAGCTAAATCTAATCTACCCTTATATTCAATGAAAATGAAAAAAAAAAAAAAAAGCTCATATGGGTTTCTAAATGGTCATTGGATCATAAATTTTCAAACTTCTCATATCCTCTTATTGGTAGAAATATTACTAATTACTTTTATCATAAAAATCTTTAGTGGTTAAAAAAGTTAAAATTGTTAAACCATTTGAGATTCTACATTTACCCTTACAAATTGTAAGCAACTTATGATCTACAAAAAATGCTCTTGGAATATTGTATTTACCGGGGATTGCTTGAATGGTAGAAAATAGGTGATATTGTGTACCAACGACCAATCGTGATGGAGACGAACTATTTTAGATCTTCCAATTTTATAAAAATGAAAATAGTGATCTAAGTTAGATTTTAAATCTTAGTGATCTAAGTTAGATTTTAAATCTTACTCAAAATAAGCAAAATTGCTTTGATTATCTTTTACTATTACTCGAGTATATAATATATAATATACTTAGTAAAAACTTTCTTTCACATTAGTGATTCTATAGTTTGAATTAAATTATTTTTTAGAAATTTTAATTTATCTCTTCCACAATTTCAAAATTGTATTTTATGGTTTTTTTTATAAGATTTCGTGACTTCACCATGTGAAATATATAAACTATAAATTTTTTTTCGTGTACATTCATCGTGCAAAGCACCTACCAAAAACTAGTATACTAGAACGGGAATGAGTTGAAAAATTTTCATTTCCTATTTCACCCTACTTATTTCCGTACTTTACACTAATATCCCTACGTATTATTTAATATATATATATATATTAATAAAACTAGAAGTAAAAATAAATCTTCAATTGGAAAATACTCAATTTAGTTTCAGATTCTTGTTTAAGATTCTTTTTTCTCATTTTTTTAACTTTAATTTCTTGTATATTTATAAGTTTTATACAACTATTTTTTCGAAATATGTATTGTTTAAACTATCCCACTAATATACGTAACCGCACATTATCTTTTATTTTTTTGTAAACCCACTACTATTGTCTATATACCATAACTTGAATCTTATTTATTTTCATTTTTTTAACTTTAATTTTCCTTAGGCGTTTTAATATTAGTTAAAGTAATCGCCCACGACTTTATTATCCATTAAGGGTTGTTGTCTATATATAATGGATTAATTATACCTAACGTTCCCAATCTTTCAAGTAATATAAATCATGTCACCAACCTTTAATTTCCTTTCTGGGTGTCCTCAACCTTCTAAAAGCGTAACACTTAACGTCCCTAGTGACGAAAACTGACTATTTCTACCATTAAATTAAGGGTATTATGGTAAAATATAAAAAAAATAAATATTTTAATGTTTGAAAAAAAAGGAAGGAGATTGTATGGTTGTCGGAAATGGCAACAAAAGTTTTACTATTTTCGGTAGCCAAGAGCTGCCATTTATGGTAGCCAAAAGAGGGGATTTTCCCTCCTGTCCTGCTAGAAATGGCAACAAAGTTCCTACAGCACAGGGTGAAGACTCCTCTTGCCCTCCCCCTCCCCTGTGCAACCCTTGGCTACCATTTTCGGAAGCTAAGAGCTGCCATTTCTGGCAGCCAAAAGAGAGACCTCCCCCATGCTGCCGGAAATGACAGCAAAAGGCTGTCTTTTTTTTTTTAATTAAAATATTTAGGTTTTTATATTTTAGCATAATACCCCCAAGTTAACGGTGGAAATATATGGTTTCCGTCACCAGAGACGTTAGGTGTAATGCTCTTAAAAGGTTGATGACGCTCAAAAGGAAAATTAAATATTAAGGGATGTGATCTATAATTACTTGAAGGCTGGGGGACATTAGGTGTAATTAACCAATATACAATTACAATTTAAAACTTAAATTCATACTTTTATAGATACTTCTATTTTCTGTAAAACATATATATTGGTCTATAATGATTTCACAAGCTAAAAGGGTTATCACCAAGTTCAAGGACTTGAACAAGAGTAAGTCGAGTTAGATTATTAAAGTTCAAGTTGCAAGAAAGTTTATTGTTCCTACAAAAGTTGATGAAAAAGTCGCTCGAAGTTTAAAAATACCACTTGTCGTTCTTAAGGTTACTTTTTGAAATTTATTTCTTATAATTTATTCTTATACACATAATTTTATGATTTTAATATAATTTCTATTATTCCTTCGTCACAGGAAGATAGAATTCAGGCCACAGTTAAGCCCCCACATATTTTAAAGTATAACGAACAAATTCAAGAAAACATGATTTGCTACATCTCAAATTCTTACGTTTACCGTACCTGGTTTATGACAATCGTCATATGTTTTTAATTTCTAAACAGTTTCTGAAATTCAGAATATATCTTCTTCTGGTGCTCTTGGTCTATTTGGTATGATCATATGTTTTTATTTTTTTAATTCAAATGAATTATGTATGAAAGTTATGCGTTTCTAATTACATTTTTTTATTTTTTCTTTATAGCCTTTATTGGAAAGGTTGTCACCAAATATCCCCTAAAACATCAGAAGTCATCTACTGAGAAAGTAATGTCAAGGCACGTCAAACTTATTTTAGATTATTATAACTATTAACAATAGTCAATGTTAAATTCTAGACTTTAATTGTTCGTTGTTATTGACTACTAATAACAGTCAAGGTTAACCTCTTTTTAAGTGATCCTTAAAAAGTCTATATTTAATCGTGGGTAGTTCTATGTTGTAGTGTCTAGAATTATAAATTATGCCGATCTAAAAATATTTATATGTGATAAACAATTAAGAATGAGAAGCAAATTACAGAAACGACGAATGTTGTACATAATGAGGTTTTCTAAAATTTTTAAATTGAATAATGCTATGTAGCACCAGTGGTGCTTGGCACCAGTCTAGATGGCATCCAATGCATCATTAAATGATATGTGAAATTAAATGAATAAATAAATTAATCACTTAATTCAACTTATCATTTAATTTCACCTTGATATAGTGTCAAGCACCAGTTGTGCTAGATAGCATTACTCTTTTAAATTTGTTATCTTAAAATGCTTCTTTATTCATTACTTTTCCCTTTTGTTGTTTAATTTCCTTACGTTATGATTTGTCAATAAAATTTAACCGTGCAACGCACAGAAGCAAGTACTAGTTATTATTATAATAATCTATATATATATATATATTAAATCGAAGTTATTTGACACAATTGAAGTAATTATCTTGTACGATTTACTGATTTTTCTTGCCTAAAGCTCTATCCAGCATCATTATTAATAATGTTTTAAAACGCACCGGTTGTCACTTTTAATTAAAAAAATAGAAAATTCTAGTTGGACAAAAAGAGGGACAAAAAATGTGACAAAATTGACATGTGAGTTATGTGATAAGTGTTGACGTAAAAGTGATATGATGTGTTGAAAAATGAGATTGTACCATGTGTCAGTTTTGTTAGATTTTTTGTATATGTGTTTGTTTAAATAGCACAACTCTAAAAAAATTGTTAAAAATGTAATGGTAAAGAATTGAACTCGTAACCTACATGTTAAGAAGTAGCTTTTAAGTCATTATGCCAATTCATTTTTTTGTTAACAATTTTCATTTATATATTATTATTCTCGCGTGTTTTCACTGAAAAATATTATTATTTACCACAAATACTTGAATTGGTACTGAGTTATCAATGACCCACCAGTTGAACAGGAAACTCATTGGCCTAGTATAGTTACCGGGTCAATAACTGAGTCAATATTGAAAAGTATGGTTGGATTTATGTTTAGGGTTTATGCTACGACGACTCTATCACGTACAAGGAATTGTAATCAAAGATAATTTCCTAAAACAAAACCCCGCCATGTCACTTTTCATAAAAATATTGTTACAAATATAATGGTGAAAGATTGAACTCATGACCTACATGCCAAGAAGTAGCTTTTAAACCATTATACCAACTCTTTTTTTAACAATTTTTATTTATATATCACTATTCTCGCGTATTTTCATTCAAAAAAAATAATCATTAACCACATATATTTGAATTGGCAACCGAGTTAGCAATGATCCATCGGTAGAACCAGAAACACATTAATCAAGTACAGTCACTAAGTTAACGACCGAGTCACTGAGTTAATGACCGAGTCAATATTGAAAACTATAGTTGAGTGTATGTTCACGCTACAATGAATCTATCATGTACAAGGGACTGCAGTTAAAGATAATTTCCAAAATCTAATCTATTTGATGTGCTTCTTCACATCAAAGATTATCCCCAAATACTAACCTCTAAAATTTTCTATTTTACTGAATGAGTTGTGTCCATCAATAAAAATGTTAATGTGAATTATTGATAAAAATGTGAATCAAATAATTCTACTGCTGCAAATATTGTATTTAAAAATGTTTTCAAAATTTGTATTAGTTGAAATAATCATATATTTTAATGCTCAAATGAAGTTGTTTAGGCATTGTATGTGTGCATCTTAACTTCGTTGTCACTTCATAATTATTGTGCAATTTCAATTTCAATTTATTGATGGTTTATTTTGTGTATTGCACGAGTGTTATTGATCTAAATATATAGTTATTCTGAGGACGTAGGTGTTCAAAAATCTAATAGAGAAGGAATTGATGTTAATATTCTAAACTTGATGAAGTTATATAATTTTAAAAAACATTAAAATGTGCAACTTAGATATTTATATTATTACTTTGAAAGTTTCTCAAATTATGATGATTTATATAAAGTCGATAAAAAGCGACAATCTACAGAGAATAAGAATGATCGAATATTTTCTACAAGTACTTTCTCGAATATAAGTTAAAATTTTCTTTTTATATTTTGTATTAAGTTTTGTGAGAGGGTATTTGTAGTTTTAATCATTGGAAGTGTTCATATATATTTATTGAAATAAGTGTATGACTCATTGGTATTTGCTACAATATTTATTTATGATGTAAGTTTTACAGAAATAACTACAAGACTTTCAGATCATATGGTGTATGAGTTTGATTAATTATGATATTTCAATGGTCGGGAATTCAGTTTTTTGGCATTAGTTATAGTGAATTGAGTAGTTTGTGCGCAAGTTCTTGTGATATAGAGTGACTGTGACATAACCTTCTAAAGAATTAATTGTGGTCTACTAAAAAAAAGGGGGATTGATTGGTTGGAGACAATAGATCTTCCACGGCCGTATGTTCTATAAACTATTTCTATTTTTTATTATTTCAAGCAATAAAAATAATAGTTATTTTTTAAACGTACATTTTTATAACTCTTGGTAAACATTTTATTTCTATTATTGCGTTCCATTATTGATTTAAACCAATGAATATTTCGTTAGTTTAGTATGCGTTCAAGGGATGTTCGTACATATTTTTTTAATATTTAGATTGCCAAAAATTACACATACTATAACCATATTATTATGTAGCATTTCTTAATGGTCTTGGATTTCAATTATCTAACCGTAAATTGTAGGACACGGATGCATTCTGTAATACCAGTTTGAAATTAAACTAATAATCCATTGATCTTAATATATGTTGCACCTAGTGAGGAGTCAGATTTTGTAATGGAGACCCATAATACTAGATTTTCATTGAGCAATAAATTTTAATCTCAATTTTCTTGTGCATGCATTATCAATGAAAAATCTTTTAATTGTTTCTCCGAAGTACATATGTGGAACACCTATATATGCTCATTATTCAAATGAAGTTTCATGAATACAATCTATATTCTTAATTTTATTTACATTAACATATGTAATGTGAGTTTCGATACGTGAATTGACTCGTGTTTTTGAAAATAATTTTTGAAAATAATTAAAATAAAAAATAGAGAATTCATTACATATTGTTAGCTAGCGTAGGATGCACATAACTGCATACAGACAGTGTATTTTAGTTTATTTGTGACATCAACCGTATGCTGTATTTTATGTATGAAATTTCTCTATAACTCTACCGGTGCAATGCAGGGGTAGAAATCTAGTAAGTTTAATCAATTCATGAGTTTTGACTTTTCACATTCCACGTCTTTCAAATTTGTCCTATTTTTCCTTACATTTTCGCACAATTTATAAATAAATTTATTATTTTATTATCATCTATTATAATATTAATTTTATATAATAACTTACATTATTTAACAAATTTTTCTTGTATGTTGCACATGTTACAATTTAATGAAATATGTTGACAGAATTAAACCGTCATTGACAATTGAGTGATTCTTGATTGTTGTTCCTTGTTTCCTCATTTTTTTATTACAAGACGTATAGTTCGGAGTCTTAGACCAAACATAATAAAAAGTCATAAAAATGTCCCCCCATTAACCAACATGGTGGGGGGTATTTATAGGCAGAAATGGCTAAGTGGAGTACTTTGGAGCATGTACTCCACATGTCTGGTCTGAGTCTTAGGTTGTGTCCATGTATATCTGGTTACTATCTACGTGTATGATTAGAATAGCTTGCTTAGATCGGACACTAACTTTTCCAGTTCGGCTCTTTTAAGTACAGTAGAGATATATGACCAATCTAATAGGTCGGTTGTCTTATCAACAATTCTCCCATCGAGTTCGCTTCTTCTTGGAGATGATGGGGTGAACTCGATTTTGCGGAAAGGAAAAAGGACCTCTCTTAGCAATTTTGTTCTGACGAAGCGTCTCTCATACGCCTAGTAGGGGTAGTGGGACACGTGTCATCGCGTCGATGGTGGATTGTCTGGCCACGCTTTGGAATCGTAAGGGGCGGTACAAATTAATGATGACCCTAGGACTTCTTAGGGTTTTAGGGGTTTTAGTCCTATAAAAAGGGCTTCATCCTTGTGCTTCTCTCTTTTACTTCTTTTATTTCTGCCAACAGTAGTGCTTCTCCAGTGTCTTCAAGTCTTTTTCTTTGGTATCTTTGTGAGTGATTTCTAGGTAAAAAACCGGCTTCCGTTCTTTACATTTCAGTATTTTTAACACTTCTTGTCTTTCATTCCATGAACCATTAGTCAAGAAAGCGAGACGCCTTCACAAAGTGATTCCGATAACTCTGCCGCCACTACTGCCATAGTATCGGAGGCTGATAAAGGAAAAAGGAAAATTGCGGAAGTTGTGGATGTGGGCGAATCATCTGGAGAGGAAGCCATTTGTTCGGCTGATGAATCTCTTGAGGGGATTTGGATAGAAATGGAGGTGCCATGTTGGCTGAAAAAAGGGAGAGCTCTGAAGCGGTTCCCCTGGCTATTAGGGTACCAAGTGGAGAGGTCGGTTCTCTCAACGAAAAAGGTGTATGGCAACGACCTCCTCCTCACACGGAGCCATAAGAATCGCCTTTTCTTTGAAAGACCTTCTTTCTATTACTACCTACACGACGCTCTTCCGATCTGGAAAAGAAAGTATAGGGTTCCTGACTCGGTGCATTTTTTCCTCTCCTACATTCCGGGGTTCGATTCCTTCTTACTCTTCTCATAGCCGACCTCTTTAGAGAATGAGGGTTAGCGCTAAGCCAGATTACCCCCAACGGGTGAAGGGAAATCACAATGTTCCTCATTTTGTTCGCCTTATCTGATTATCCTAAACCGACATTTGACAAGCTGAACTATCACTATGAGTTCAGGGAGTGTGATGGAATGGGATCTGGGTGGTTCTATTTTATGAAGCGCAAAGGTCGGTAGACGTTAATTACGGACCGACCTGACTCGGTGAAGGACTGGAAAGATAGGTGGTTTTACGTTGGCAGAGATTGGGCACCACTGAGTCGTCCCAATAATAGACCCATTCCTGTTTTATATAGACCCAGACACAGTAAGTATCAGCCTTTTTATGGTGTGGACCCAGAGATTCTCTAATATTTATTGTTTTTCTTTGTTTTCAGAAATACATGTCCCATAGGCTAGTACGGACTATTTAAAGCACGTAGCTACAATCACTGCTCAAGGTGGACTCCATAGTTCATCTAAATTCTATTGACTGAGGAGAAGGCGTTCCGAGCTGGTTTAACATCCGTCTCTCCGAGCAAAGTGTTGCCTCTAGTCCCCAAAGGTACAACTGTTGTAGCTTTAATTAGAGTTACCTTAGAGTTAGAGTTTTGGATAACTTTGTGATTTGTTTATGTAGCTTCTCGCACCTCATGCAAAATTCCAGGTGTTGAGAAAAGAATGCTGCCCAAGGAACTCACAATAGCCCAAAAAGTGGTAGCGAGGAAAGCCAGCTCTAGGAAGAAACCCTCAGCCCCTTTAATTCATCAGGAAAGAAACTGGGCGAATAGCACCGGTCTGGCGAAGATTTCGCCCAGCGTCTGCGAACGTCTCCAACTCGGCACTCTGAGATTAGCACGAGATCTGGGGCAACCGAGCTTCAGAGAACAAATCAAGAACTCCCCTCTGCTCATCCCGAAAACCAGTTAGGCAGTACAACTAATCCACCTTTCTAACTGAACTGGCTGGGGATTCAACCCACGAGGTCGCAGGCCATGGAAAAAATAAAAGAACAATTCTCAAAGTGCTATTTGGAGTACTACAAGACTTCTTCTCCAATGCCTTCCACTATGAAGAACCTCCTGCGTTCAGTTTAGTGGGCCATGGAGGCGCCGGCACGGGTTTAGAATGTCTGGGAGGAATAAATGTCAAGTAATATGACTATGGAGGACACCGTTGCCTCCTCGATCGCGTACATGGCCCGAGCTCTAAACTATCAACAGAAGGCTCTGGTGATGGCGAGGGACAGAGAGGAGGAGGTGGAGCACTTGAAAGAGAAACTTGCTCGCACTGATTCTTCTTTAAGGATTGAAGTTAGCAAGCGGACAAAGGCCGAGAGTGAGGTAAAGAGACTGATGGCTAAGTCTCTGGAGATGGAAAAACTCACGATGTCTGAGAAGTCAACTCGGAAAGGTATGGAGAAGTGTCATGCTGCCGAGCTTTAGAAGAAGGTCGAAGAGGTCAGGGCTGCCACTAAGGTCTCTACTGTTGAGGAGTTCAAGGCTTCTGATGAGTACAATACCAACCTTAACCTCACTTACATGGTCACATATGATGAAATCATCGGCAGCCTAGAAACTCAGAAACCGGGAAATCCCGTTGAGTTCTTGCGCTAGGAGTTAGGAGCCTATAAAGAGAAACAAGGACTATCTGATACTCCTGCTGAAGAGGAAGACCGCCAAGTTGAGAAAAGTGGAGCTCATCCGGTAGAGAATCAAAAGACCTGACTCCGACCTCATCCTCACTCAGTTGCAATATTATTATTATTTTTTTAAATACTGGTCAATAGTTTTTGTAGGCTTTGTAAAGCCTTTTACCCAGGTCAGTAGGTCGGGTATCTTTTGTAGGCACCAGATATAAATGCTTTGTTTAATGAAATATTTTAAGTACCGTGCTGGTTTACTTGTGCGAATTGAGATATTGATTGCAGTCGTCTTTGTTCTCGGTTTGGTGTTTTCGTGTCGGCAATCGGTAAACTTTACTTATGTAATATAAACAAGAGAGCTCGGTCGATTAGATTAGACCAACGCTTTGTTTATGAAAAGTATAAAACTTACATTTGTTTTATAACCTTTTTATATCACAAAAGAATTGGAGCTCGGCTTATAAGCATATCACTTGTAGCCGAACTCCTGGAAGATTTATATCGCAACAAAAAACGACCTTGTAAGGTCCCAAAACAAGAAAGGCTCGCCTCCTCTGATCAACTGAAGTACTTCTTGAGATGATCGGCATTCCACAGGTGTGGCAAGGGGCTGCCATCCAGGATTTCAAGCTTGTAAGCCACATTTGCCAACACACTTGAAATCACATAAGGTCCTTCCTAGGTCGGGGCTAACGTCCTTGCGACTATATCTTTGGTGTTCTGAAACACCCTCCTTAGGACTAAATCCCCGATATCAAACACCCAAATTTTCACCTTGGAGTTATAATATCGTGCACTTCTTTGTTTGTAGGCGGTGTTTTTTATGGTAACAAGCTCTCTCTTTTTCTCTAAGAGATCGAGATCAGTTGTAATAAGTATGGGATTGATCCCTTGGTCGAAGTATTTCACTCTGAAGGTGGGGAGTTCCATTTCAACTGGGATCATAGCTCCCATCCCAAAGGTGAGACTAAAAGAGGTTTCTCCCATAGAGGATCTGGATGTAGTGCGGTACGACCATAATACGGTTGGTAACTCTTCTACCCATCGACCTTTTAACCCTTCCAACCTTGTTTTGAGGGTATGCTTGATGACTTCGTTTACCGCTTCTACTTGCCTGTTCTATTGGGGATGGTTAGGTGTGGAGAAGTGCTTTCGGATTCAAAAGTGGTCATTGTCAAACTGTCTTCTATTATCTATGACTATAGAATGTGGTATCCCGAAGCGGTATAGAAGACTTCCATAAAAAATCAGTTGTCTTTTACTCCGTAACTTTGGCCAGAGTTTGAGCTTCCGTCTACTTTATAAAATAATCAATGGCAACAATAGCAAATCGAACCCTGCCCTTCGCTTTTGGTAGTGGGCCGATTAGATCTATTCCCCATTTGGCGAAGGGCCACAGGCTCATTACCAAGGTCAAGTCTGCAGGTGGGTTTCTCAAGAGGGGTGCGTATCTTTGACATCTGTCACAAATTTGGGAAAATTTGATTGCATTCTTTTTCAATGTAGGCTAATAATATCCGTGCCAGATCAGTTTATAAGCAAGAGCTGGCCTGTTTCCACATGTCCCCTGGTGTACCTCTTCCAACGCACACTGTGCTTCTTCTGGAGTTAAGCATTTCAGTAATGGGTTGAAAAACTTCACTTATATAACTGTCCTTGAACAATAGTGAAATGAGCCAACCTGATTCTTGTTCTATGCACCTCAGTATAATCCACAGGTAGGGTGCCCCCTCGAGGTACTGGATTATAAGGGTCATCCAGTTACTTGAGGACGGTAATACGTGATTGATTAATCCGTTTTGGGATGACGGCGAGCTCAAACAGGCTATAGGTACACATTTCAGCGTGCCAGCTCCTTTGCTGGTTGCCAGCCTAGCCAAGGCATCTGCTTGGGAGTTTTCTCCACGCGATATTCTTATTACCAAAGCTTGGTTAAACTTTGCCAGCTCAGCAAGGGTGAGCTTATGATATGGTATCAATGAATCCTCCTTGACTTCAAAGATTCCCCGTACTTGATTTACCACTAGCTAGGAGTCGCTCATTGCTTCTACAAACTTAACTCCCATAGCTCAGGCCATTTCTAATCCCACGATCAACACCTCGTATTCAGCTTCATTGCTAGTGGTGCGAATGTCGAACTGTAGAGCGTGACAGTAATATTGAAGGTCAGGACTAATAAGTACGAGACTAGCCCCAGCCTGGTTTTCTGTTGAGGAACCATCTACGTACAATTTCCAATGACGATCGTCCGTAATCTCATCTTGCAGAGGTGGTGTGAATTCGGCTACAAAGTCAGCTAGGGCTTGTCCCTTGGTAGCTTGGCGAGGACAATACTGTAGGTCGTACTGTCCCAATTCGACCGTCCACTTCATCAGCCTGCCCGATAGCTCTGGTCGATGGAGTACTTGCTTTAATGGGTACTTGGTCAATACTTTTATAGGATGCTCTAAGAAATAAGGCCTCAGCTTCCTAGAAGCCATGATGAGCAAGAAGGCCAACTTTTCCATGGGTGAGTATCGGAGCTCGGCGTTGTGGAGAGCTTGGCTTACATAGTAAATAGGGTGTTGTACGCTGGACTCCAATATGATGAGGACCGCGTTTATTGCCGTTGAAGAGACTACTAAGTACAAATACAAGGTCTTTCCAGGAGTTGGTTTTGATAGTAGAGATGGTGAAACCATGTGTTTATTTATTTTTTGAAACGCGTCCTCACACTCGGACGTCCACTCAAACTCATTGGCTTTTTCGATGACTTCAAAAAAAGTTCGGCACTTGTCGGTGGCCTATGAGACAAACCTGTTTAGTGCAGCCAACCTGCCAGTCAAACTTTGGAGCTCTTTTACAATAGTCGGGGACTTAATTTGTAGAAGAGCTTGGATTTTATCGAGTTTGGACTTTATTCCCCTTTGGCTTACCATATACCCTAAGAATTTGCCAGAGAAACACCAAAGAAGCATTTCTTTGGGTTCAGTTTCATCTTGTATGCTCTAAGCAAATTAAATGTCTCTTCCAAATGGGAGAGGTGGTCTGAGGCCCTCCTATTTTTTACCAACATGTCATCTACGTAAACTTCCATTGTCTTCCCTATCAAGTGATGGAACATCATGTTAACGAAAAGCTGATAAGTGGCGCAGCATTTTTCAACCCGAAAGGCATCATTTTGTAATAGTATAATCCCCTATTTGTGAAAAAAGAGGCCAGTTCTTCATCCTCGGGAGCCAGGGGTATTTGATTATACCCTAAATATGCATCCATGAACATCATCAGCTCGTGTCCAGCTGTGGCATCTACCATCTGATCGATGTGGGGGAGGAGGAAGCTATCCTTAGGGCATGCTAAATTAAGGTCAGTGAAGTCAATGCAGAGTCTCCACGACCTATTTGTTTTAAGCACCAGGACTGGGTTTGCCACCCACTGGGGGTACAATGCCTCAATTATGAATCCATTACTCAATAGCTTCACGACCTTCTTTGCTAAAGCCTCTGACCTTTTGGATCCCACCCTTTAGCCTTTTTGCAGAACAGGCTTAGCCCAACGGTTAACGTTGACGTGATGGCATAAGGTGGTTTGGTCAATGCCTTCCATATCTGAATAGGTCCGGGCAAATACATCTAGATTTGCTCTCAAGAAGTTTATCAGTTTCCCTCTCATTGGTTCTCTTAACTCACGACCTATTCAGATTTTCATTTCAGGTCAGTCGTATAATATGCTGACAGTCTCCAGATCTTCTTCGAGGCTGGGGGTTTTCCTCTTGCTGTCGACTCGAGGGTCTACGTCTATTGGTTGTTCATAGTTAACCTTGTTGGTGGTTAATTTGTTGACATGTGTAGGTCGGATCCCATGATCACACTCCCAAGCAATTCGTTGGTCTCCATTGATGGACGCAGGCCCAAATGGTGTTGGGAACTTAAGGCAGAGGTGATAAATTGAGACTGCGGCTTTTGTCTCCTAGAGGATAGGCATTCCCAATATTGCATTGTAATTTGACAGGACATTCACCACCATGAAGTCGGTTTGGAAACGCCTTATCCTTGGGAAGACTCTCATCTCCACAATTAATGGAACCTATCCCACTAGGTAGACTAAATCTCCAGTGAAGTCCTGGATGTTGTTGGATGCTGGTGAGACCTGACTTAACCGGCCTCCCAAAAGCGAGAACGCATCGAGGTATAGTACGTTGGCGAAACTCCCTGTATCAACCAATACTCGATGAACTTCAAACCCTTCAATATTCAATGATATAACTAGGGGATCATCGTGAGGTTGTAACATACCCCCTACGTCCTCTTCTGAGAATGAAATAGATATTTTTGGTAGGTCAGTTCTTTCAGGGACGTCACAAGCTTGATAGTTATTCCTTGCTTGCCTCACGAATTGGCTCGCCGCCTACGTGATTGCAAGGTATTTTAGTTGGTATTTGGCGTCGACTTTGGATCACCGTCAGTGTTGGTTTTGGAGTTATAGGTTGGAGCTCTTTATTACCGCGATTGGGAGGTGACACAAATTTTTTTAAATAGCCTTTCTTGATGAGGCTTTCCAATTCCCTTTTGGGATCACGACAATCATTGGTTTCATGGCCGACAAATCGGTGATATCGGCAGTATTTGCCCTAGTCTAATTGAGAAGGTTGAGTCCAAATAGGTCTCAGTTTGGGCAAGATGTTTTCCCGATATATTTGTATGAAAATCTCTTCTAGTGAGACGGTCATGGTCGTAAAAGTTTGCCGTCCTTGGGCCATTTGTTTTCCCCGTTCTAAGTACTTGGATTCCTTCTTCTTTTCAGAATCCCCAAAGGATTTTGAATCATCTAACGAAGTATTACTCCCCTTTCCAGCACTCGTATCACAGATCAATTTCGTGTTAGCTGGTCAGCCTGTAGCATCCTTAGCGCTAATATATCTTTCAGCCCTTTTTAGGAATTCCTAGTAGTTTTTAGGCCCGACCTCATGGACTGACCACCAGAACTGGCTTTCATGTTGTAATCCTAATAGGACGGCCATCAACAGAGTGTCATCCATTACCTTCTCTGTTTCCAGTACTTTCTTGTTAAAGCGGTCTAGATAGGACTTCAAAGTCTCGGTGGCTCCTTGTCTCACTGTCACTAGTTTTTCTTTTGGTGCCGTTCTAGTTTTTGTCCCCATGAATTGTGACACAAATTGTGAGGATAGCTCTTCCTAACTCCAAATTGAGTTTTGGGAGAGTTTCCTTAGCCACTTAGCAGGGATGTCCCGAGGGTGGTAGGGAAGGCCCTACACATAGCTACCTTTCTAGCTCCTTGCAGTTCCATTCAAGACATAAATTTGTCTAAATAGGAGTTAGGGTTGGTTTTCCCGGTGTATGGTGGCATGTGAGGCAATTTCAACTTCGACAGTGGAGTCTGCAAAATGTCCATACTAAAGGGGAAAGGTCTATGCTCAGAGTACCCACCTTGTCAGCCTAGGAGAGATTCTGTGTATTTCTTCTCTAGCTCGGTGAGGTGGTGTCTCATCTCCAACAGCTCTATCTTTGCACGCTTAAGCGGGTGCATTAAACTTAGATCTTAGCATCAGGAGGTTTCAAACCTCTCATTTACTAAGCAGTTAGCCTTCTTTGTCGGCTCGAATGGAAGTTGTCTCGTGGCTTATCTCGACGCCTCCATTCTTTGAAACTTTGAACACCCACCAGCATTTTTGCCATGGAACGTGGTTCGGTCCACTTTGGACGGGTGTGGGCTTTCATCAACATGGCCGTGATCAAGTTTCAATGTGTCAGCCTTGGCATCCCTTTCAGCCTTTCCTTTAAGCCCCCGTTGCGCAGATTGCACCTCTTCAGGGTTAGCTGTTCCGCGCTTCTAGGTTTGACATCGTTGTTTTTGATCCAGCTGCTGCTACATGCTTTGCATGGTTTGAAGGATTTCATTTACCATGAGTTGAGACACCGGTAGTGCTGGAATTGGACTGGGAACGGCAACTGGCTCATCAGCGGGGAGGGGATCTTCATCCCTCATTGTTCAAGAGAGTGACTTGGCTGCAATTGACTGATTGTTGCTCATGGTAGCTTTGCGGCTATTAATCGGCCCTTCCTCTAGCGCTAAATTGTTGATAATGATATATGCTGGAATTAAACCGTCATTGACAATTGAGTGATTCTTAATTGTTGTTCCTTGTTTCCTCCTTTTTCGATTACAAGACCTATAGTTCAGAGTCTTAGACCAAACATAATAAAAAGTCATAAAAATCTCCCCCTATTAACCAACATGGTGGGGGGTATTTATAGGCAGAAACGGCTAAGTGGAGCACTTCAGGGCATGTACTCCACGTGTCTGGTCCGAGTCGTAGGTGGCTCCCACGTATATCTGGTTACCATCCACGTGTATGATTAGAATAGCTTGCTTCCACTAACTTGTCCAGTTCAGCTCTTTTAAGTATGGTAGAGATATATGACTGACCTAATAACTCGGTTATCTTATCAACAAAAAAATATATATATATATATATATGCAAATATTCATTTGGTCATTCTCAAACTAGTAGAATTTTGAAAGATATAATGTAATGTAATCTTAGATCATGATCTGCTTAACATTCGACTGATCTCACATACTCATACTATAGAGCCGGTGGTCATCGACCAATGTCATTTTTTCTATTTACTATTTTATCATTTATCTCGACAAAGTTCACTGTAATATTATTGCTTCAAAAACATGTGCATATATTTCAACAGTTTACATAAAATACGCAACGCACGTACTTATCGCTCATTATAAGCAAGAAGAATAAACACAGCTAATGATCTTGAATCTCCATATTAACAATGTGGTAAGTATTACAATCCTCTAATTAGGACATAATTAAAATCCTTGCGGCTTGGGTTAAGAGTTGGAGCCTTGGAGATTCTAAATGAAAATTGATCGGTTGAGACGAGGTGACCCCGGGTCATCCCTTTTCATAAATATATTTTATTTAACCAATCGAGTATGATTGTAAAATATTTAGAATTAGCTGTCTTTGAAGAAGATTTTCCTGTTTGAATGATAATGTTATTTGTCTTAGAGGTTGGACAAGTATCTTTCTTTTAAAAGGTGCTTGGATGAAAATTTTACATGTGATTAGACGAAGAATACATCTCCGTCATAGATAATAAGTTGCATTACTCTATTTTTGCTTGAGGAAATAGATAACAAGTATACATGAAAAATGAGTTTGTTTATCTAATGTTCCGAGGCATGATCTCGAAATTCAAGTGACATATTACCCTAATCCGTTTGGATAGATTTAATTGATTCCATTTATAAAGGACAGTAATTATTGTTCTTTATTGGGCAAGTTTAAGCTCCTAAATTTGCCCTATAATATTAATGGATGGACATTTCAAATCAATATAAGGTGTCAAATATTAGGGAAAATTACAAAAGATATGGTTTTTAAAGCTTGTATTTGCAAAAAAATCAAGCGCTTTTTTTTTAATTTGCAAATATAAGGTCTTCTCCATTAAATTATTTTATTTTGAGATACCCTATTATTATTTTTATTTCTATTATATATTATTATGCATATATATAGTATATTTTAATATTACATACATATATATTAAAATTTACTATATATAAAATGTACATTACTAATACACGCAATTGATTTAGTTGCATTAAATGAGTCCCTAATTTTCCCCTCAATTTTCGATTTATCTCATTCAATGGGCAACCAAAGGAGATAGATAACTAAAAATTAAAAATGACAGCAGATTTTCCCTAATTGCATATCTTCTCTCTCTTTTTTTTTAAATAACAAACTACTGAATTTTTAGCTCAAGTAATAAACCGCCCAAAATAAGAGCTTCCAAAAATGATGAAAAACATATGGTGAAACTTTTGATGTTCTACTGTATAATCATTGTTCGGTTTTATTTTACAACATCAAAGTTAGATTTACCTTTTGATTTTTGAATCACCTCAATAAAAAATTCATAAGATAATTAATTTTTAAAATCATGATGTTCATGTAAAGTTAACATGTAAGGTTAATGAAAAAACTCAATATGGCTAGAACATTATAATTTTGTTCAACGTAGTTTATTCCAACTCAATTTTACACCGAAGATAAACTACAAGGTTGTTAAAAGACTTTGGAGAACATCTATAATAAGAAATGTTTGCTCAAATTTTAATTTAATGGTAAAATTTTATGTCATTATATTTTTGAATCAACATCACTTAATCAAATACGATGAATTACAATTTGCATGTGAACATTGGATTAATTTTTAAAAATAGAGCATTGACAATACACGATAACATGTATGACCTCATAGAATCCAACACTCCTAAATCTTTAAATCTATAATTAAGATTGTGTAATCTCAAAATTTTTGACAAAATATAATCACATATTGTATTTTTCAATAGTAGTACACACCAGTTGGAAGCCTTTATGTGACTATATCAAATAGAAGATGAGTTTTTGACACGTAATATGTCATTTTAACTAAGCCAATTGTTAAATTATAGTTTCAAAAAAGGAGCATATTATTAGAATTGTTGAAATTGTTGCTTCCGGTCTGCATTCTACCACAATACAAGAAAGCGCTGATGCATGATCGATGCTCTATAAAAATTTAAAAAAAAAAAAAAAACTACTGTGAACATGGCCTTTGTATCATCCTTTCTTTATAATCAATTTGTAGAGCTCTATCCTCAACAACTCAAGCAATGTCAATGTGTGGTCACTTTTGTCACTATGACTAGGTTGTCTAGTATAAGATTTGCTACAAGTTTGATAAGGTCACATTTGTAGCAGATGATATTTAAGGTCTAGAATCGTCTTCGTGATACGAGGAAATTATCAAATGTGCATATTGAAGGGATCAGCACCCCTTTCAGCTAGGAACCAGTGAAATTACTACATTTTGTCCAATTGCGCTGTTGTATAAACAAAAGCAGTAATGTTCGTCATGGTTCTTAGCAACTAACAAATCTTTTTTGAACCCCCAAAAAAACATAAATTGCTCAAATAAAATCTGGCCGTCAAAACTCTACAACTAAAACATATATACATATCACATTTGAAATCAATATACAATTGATGCAAATTACACATATCCATTCAACGATACATATAAAACTAGGACACATTCTTCATTTTTTTAGTACTCCGACATAGTAAAACAATTGATGCCACAATCAATTATCATTTTTGTTGAAAATATAGTGTTAGTCACGGTGACGAAAAAACAATTCATACCTGAAATGTTGATCGAACCTTTTTGTAAAGCTTTGCAGGCCAAATGCATAAATCTTCACAACATAAATATTCAAATTCAAATATTGTATTAAAAATGGCTGAATGTCATAACTTGGTTTTTATATTGGTAAACCATTAATTTTTCTCTAGACATTAATTATGTAACCTCTGCCTAATTATAGGTTAGCTGAATTGTGACTAAATTCTTCACCATAATTTTGCATGCTTTCCATATATATATATATATATATATATATATATAGTGGTACGTGTTTTCATTATTAGTAATTTTGCAATTGAATTATAGCATCCACCTGACTTCTACAATTCTTACAATTTGACATGATTTTTGCAATATAGATATATAATTGTTTGTATATATTTAACTACCCCCAGTTATTATTGCTGCCATACGTTCAGTCTTCATTGATTCGAGTCTAGGTTGGTTGATGCACAAGCTTGGGCCATTATCTCAATTAAGGTCTTGTCCAATATTTAAATTGATTATTGAAAAAAATTTTCAGTATAGAAATGATCCCTACTCCACAGGACGAAATCAACCCTTCAATACCTCAAGGGTTTCTTATACATAAATAAATATAGAACTATGCATTCATGAAGAAAAACTATGACATGCAATTTTGTGTTGCATTTCAAATAGAATAATACTATGTAGCACAAATATCAGTACTGCTCTGCAAACTGTTTGAATAATGACAATATATATGTGTCATTAAAGGAGTGGGGTTAAAGGTATGCACACGCGATCTACTTAATTTAACTTATCATTTAATATCATGTGAATTGGTGTTAATATGAGTAGTGCTATAGTATAACATTGATCTTTTAATAAATACATGAAAGTTAGGTAGTTACACTGATCATATTAATTACTTGATGCCAAATAATTGACCTCTCCCAACTTGTTTCGTGTTGACAATAATTATCCAACCAATCACACGCAATTTTTGTATCTGTCGAGTATAACAACTCAAAGAGGCTAATGAATTCACAAGCTGGCAAAAAAATGAAAGGCTTCTTAGATCTTTTTGGATTGAAAATATCATTGTTGTTTTGAATCAAGTTAAGACGATAACTAATATTTTAGGGGGAGAGAGTTAGAGTTTTCTTTTCTTCGCTCTCTTTTTCTCTCTCATTCTTTTTTATTTTATTTTATTTTATTTTTTTTGGGAGTGATTAGAGAATGAGAGTTTTAATATGCTTTATAAATTAAAAAAAGAAAAAAAAAATCTCCTAGCTTTACGCCACTCAAGTAGGGTGGAGCAATCAAGGTGCACGGTTAAAAAAGGCTAATAATAAATAATAAACTCTTAACTGCAGTAGAATTATGCATTTTGTTGCTGTAAGTGTTCGGCTATAGCCCATTGCTTCATGAATTCTGAGAAAAAAGTTGTTGATATATATTCACTAAGTAAAAAGTTTCTATTTTTCAACTTTTGATTTTCGATAAAATTTTCCAAGAAGTATA
>CAVNYN010211243.1:0-18743 GCA_963692815.1 Nyctanthes arbor-tristis | reverse complement strand
CCTTTCTCGTTTTTTCATTCGGTATGTAATAAGTCTCATCTAGAAGCTTGATGGCCTTTGCCCTAGCCCAATCTAGACTTCGATCATCGATCTAAAAGGTCGAGCTAGCTGACCCACATGAGGAGGAGGAAGACAAGAGGTCTGCAACTGCCCACTACGCCCTCCTTCAGGTATAACCGGCTAAGCCTAAATGGTGAGGATACACATTCAATGCTTGACATTGCTTCGCCTTCTCATTTTTTCTAAAAGCACTACAATAAATCATGGCTTTAGAAATGGATTTTTCGGGTCTTGAAACCATAAAATCCGTTCCTATAAGATAATAAGAACGGATTATTTCTGATAGAAATTTCGTTACTTTTCTAGTGATGGCTGATAGTATCCTAACTGAAATTCCATTGGCAATCATTTCAAACTGAAAATCCGTTGGTAATTAAGAACAGAAATTCTATTCCAAATACTTTACTTTCATCCACAGAAATTTTGTAGCTAAAAGCATTTACAATTACAAAAGGAATTTCGGTAAAAAACCATTACGCACATAATTTCAGTATGAAATTCTACTAACAGAATTTTTGTTGCTGAAATCATGGAGCATTGCCAACGGATTTTTAGTAGGGAAAATCAGAAACCATTAGCTATGGACGAAACTAGTGTTCACTCAAGACCGACACCGATCGAACCAGCACTGAACTGAGTTTAGTTCGGTCAGTTCAGTTTAAAACGGGTTTAGATTTTCTATCTTTAAATTGTTTTTAATTTTAGACTATCACAAATTTTAAAGAAGCATCTTACTGGAGCTGGATTCTAAGAAAGAAATAAAAATACTTTAAGGGTAAAATAGATAATTCAGCAATATAGCCAACTCATCCAACACTTGAAATATCAATCTGAATGTCTTTCTTTAAATATTTGAAAACCACCATCAATATTTTTTGGGTTTTCCATGTGGGACTTCCGATCTTTCCTATTTCTCTTACTCAAAATGTATTTCTATTATTATTGTGTGACTTATGAGTTTCTTTAGATCTAATCTAAGATTTCTGGGTTTGTCTTCTGGTTGGTTTTTTTATTTAATTGTTGGGATTCCATTAGTTTTGTGGTTTTAGTTTGGGTTATCAGTGGTTCGGCACGCTTCGATTTGACTTGGTCCGATGTAACTCGGTTTATACCCTCCAACCCGCTAATTGAACCTATCACAAACTGACTGAATCGAACTGGAAAACCAGCAAAACTGACGAACTCGGTCCGGTTTGGTTTGGTTCATCGAGTTAACTTAGTTGACTCAATTAAAATGCCCAATCCTAATTCTCACATATTATCTGACAATTTAAAAATTGGTTGAAGGTTATCCAATAAAGTATTGATTCGTGTTCTGTGAAGGAAAAGAGTAATCGGTTGAGAATGAGATAAGGGAAGAAAGATAAAGTAGATAATTTAGGAATAATAAAGAACGTACAGCAAGAATAAAAAAAATAAAAAAGAAAATCTACTACACTAGTGACATCATTATTGAGCTTACAATGTCACACTAGTGGCGAGAAAATACAAAACCAGACAAACTTCTCTTATTATTAATATATATAGATTATTAAGTCCAGATTTATCAATGAAAGAATTGGTGAAGAATATTGGTTCAAAACATCAATGCACTTTCGCCAACAGAAAATTGGTTCTAGATAGGAATAAAACTTTGGCAACCGAACACCCATCATTGATGACCAACGGAAAATATTTCCTTTATAAAACTTAGGAACGGAAACACCGTTGTTAAAAATAATATCACATTTGGCAACAGAAAATAGTTGGAAATATGAATACACCTTCACCCATCGATAACTTGTTGCTAATCTCCAACAGATTCCAGCAGAAAAATTTTCATTGGTAATTTTGATGCCAATCAGCTGTTCGTAAAAATATGACGAATTTGTTAACGGGAAATCAGTTGCTTAATAACAACAGAATTTTCTGTCAGCAAAATTCCGTTTCTAACACAACAGTACCAACCGGAAATCAGTTTCTAAGTGATTTACATAACCATGCATAATATTAGGTACAAAATATCAGTTGGTGAAAAAGGCTGTACATTTACAATTAGAAAATCTATTTCCAAATAACAACGGAATATTTCGGTTGGAAATTTTCTATTTGTGGACGTGATTTATTTTGTAGTGAAGTGAATGCAACCACTGTTTTAGTTTTGCAAACATTGATTGGAAAATAATATAAAATTTGCTTTGATCATACCTTGAACTCCTCAGTATCATGATCCTGCTTGAACTTCTCCCAGATGGCAGACGTAATGAAATCATAAAGATCGCAAGGAGTTTCATACGTCTTGTGCTTCTCTTTGATGTATTTTCACACCAATTTATTCTTGAAATCTTGCAATCTCTTCCTAGCTTCTCTCAATGTAGGCTCCTTCAATCTGTCATCCGTGAGATTGAATCTTTTCTGTAAGATAAAAGAAATCAAATTATGCGATATCAAATTTGTAAATGGTAAATTCAAATTGAACCACGTAAACTTATAAAAGTACCTTGACGTCTTCCCACACAAGATCCTTAAGGGGTTGCTCAACTACATGCCAATTAGGATAGTTTATATGGACATGAATCTGAACCACACTCCCCATGTAACTGCCAAAATCCTTAGCAAATTGCCCGATAGGCCTTCCTTACTCGTCAAATTCAACCACCGTATCCTACTTCTTCTTCAATTTCTTGCAAGTTGTTGGCCCTCTTGTCCACTTCTTTTTATTGCTAGTTGGATCATCTGTTTACATCTCTACCTACATACAAACACAAACACAAGACACAAACACAAGTACATTAGTCTAACCAATGTATTCCAACACAGTAGTGCATGTAAATAATAACATACAAACTAAAGGTGATAACCATATATTAGCACAAATAAAAGAATTGGATATGCATTTATAAGGGAGAATTCAAATGATCTTACATGATGATGCTATCACGAGCGATGGTCAATCCAGAAGCCTTCTCCATAATCTGAACGCATGTAATTTGTCTATATTATCATCCGCTTTAGGTTTATGTTGTACACCAATGGAAAAGGGGGAGTTTCGTCAAATTGATTATACTCATCTTCATCAACCACATAATCTATGCCAACTATATGTCTCTTGCCTTAAAGGATGACTGACCACCTAGACTCAACAGGATTAATAATGTAGAACACTTGCTTAGCTTGTGATGCGAGTATGAAAGGGTCATCCTGAAAGCCTAGCCGACCAAAGTCTACCATAGTAAAACCTAATTCGTCGACTCGAATACCTCGATGGTTTTCAACCCACTTACAACGAAAAAGAGAAACCTTCAGAACTTTGTAATCAAGTTCCCAAATTTCTTCAATTACACCATAATACAACATTGCGGCTTCCACTGGCCTCCTCTGGTTGGGTCCAGAATATTCTAATGAAAGTAATACTACCATCACCCCACTATTCTACATCGTGCGCTTATCGTCTTGCCGTTTTATGTAAAATGTGTACCCGTTAATGTCATACCCTTCGCAAGAAGAAAGATCCACTCCAGGACTATACACCAACTATTTTATTGTTGATGTTAATGCCGTCGGCGTGTGGGACAATTGTTGGAGCACTCTTTCTCTGATCCATGTTATAAATGTGCGATTATATTTATTGGTCAGTCACATCTCACCCTTCGAAGGATTCTAACGCCCTAACAGCAACATGTGCTCGTCCAAATAGGGGTAAACAACAGTAAGGTGCTGCAAGACAAGAAGATGTACTTTATCTCGCATTTCGGCTCTGGGAACGATTGATTTGAATCCAATCGTACCTGTACCTCCAAGTCTTCCCTCGTGCCGCGATTTAGGAATGCCAACAGTATCGACACCATCTAGATAATCAGTACAAAATTCAAAGCCTCTTTAGCAGCATACCCTTCAATTATACTCCCTTTCGGGTGAGATCGGCTTCTCACGTATCCTTTCAGAACACCTATGTATCTCTCAAACGAATACATATACTTCAAGAATACTGGGCCATAGATCTTAATTTCTCTCACCAAGTGAACAATTAAATGCACCATAATGTTAAAAAATGATGGCTGAAAATACATTTCCAACTGGCATAGAGTGATAATAATATCGGCCTGCAAAGCATTTAAGGCCTCGGGATCAACGACCTTGCAACAAATTAGTTATGACATGTCTAACAAGTTTTGGCAATATACCTCGTATTGCAACTGACAAAAAATGTTACATTAAGACATGACAATCATGGGAATTCATACCAAGGAAATTCAAGTCTTTCACCGACACATGCCTCTTGATATTTGATGAATAGCCAGACGGAACCTTAACAGCATACAGGCATTCACAAAAGCGTGTCTTCTCTTGTTTAGATAAGTTATAACACGCGAGAGGTAAAAATGTACGCTTTCCAGACTCTTGTGGTACTAAGTGTTCCCGTATCCTCATTTCTACCATGTCTTTTCTAACTTTGACACTATATTTTGTCTTTCCTGGAATATTCATCAACGTTCCAATGATACTATCGCACACACTTTTCTTCACGTGCATTACATCGAGACAGTGTCTAACTTGCAAATGCTACTAGTATGGTAAATCTCAGAATATAGATCGCTTCTTCTACAGACTCTTCTGTGGAGGCTTTGAAATTTTACCATACATGACATTAATATTTTTAACCCTCTCATAAATATATTTTCTGCTTAACGGCAAACGGGCGACTCGAGTCTCAGTTCGCCCATTGAAAGACTTTTTCTTCTTTTGAAACGGGTGGTCAGGTGAAAGAAAGATATGATGACTCATGAATACATTTTTCTTGCAATTATTCAACGAAAGATCAATCGTCTCATCTTTGCAAACGGGGCAAGCTTTGGCACCTTTGGTCGTATAGCCTAAAAAATTACTGTATGCTGAAAAGTCATTTATGGTGCAAAAAATCATTGCACGTAGTGTGAAATGCACCCGGCTATATGCATCGAACACCGACACATCTTCGTTCCACAACAACCTTAAATCATCAATGAGTGGCGCGAGGTAGACATCTATGTCATTTCCCAACTATTTAGGCCCCGAAATCAACAACGACGATATTATGTACTTCCGCTTCATACACATCCAAGGTGGAAGATTGTAAAACACTAGTAGAACCCGCCAAGTGCTATGTCGACTACTCATATTACCGTACAGGCTCATTTCATCTGTACATAGTCTAAGCCTAAGATTCCTATCTTTGCCCCCAAATTCAAGAAACATCCTATTTATATTCCTCCACTGGGGAGAATCGACCTGGCGTATGAGCTTTCTATCTTCTTTCCTCCCATCACCATGGCACTGCACTTTCTTCGCATCTTTGGCACTAGGCATTACGGGCAGATACTATAACACTTTTGCCGCAGGGCCTTTCTTATCCACACATTTATCGTGGCTATCCTTTCCCTTATACCGTGACGCCCCACACTTTGGGTACACATACAAGTCTTTGTACTTATGTTGGTACAAGACATAATCATTTGGACATGTATGTATCCGCTCTATCTTCATACCCAGTGGGCACAACAATTTCTTTGCCCTGTAGGTCAAGTTAAGAAACTCGTTATCCTCAGGAAGTATGCCTTTTAGAAGTTCCAGTAACCCTGTGAAACTCCCGTCACTCCACCCATTCTTTGCTTTCAAATTATACAATTTAAACATGGCAGACAACTTTGTAAACTTATTACATTCTGGAAACAAACGCTTCTCAGAATTGAGGAAAAAACCGTCGAA
The DNA here is from genome assembly GCA_963692815.1 of Nyctanthes arbor-tristis. Lineage (NCBI taxonomy): Eukaryota > Viridiplantae > Streptophyta > Magnoliopsida > Lamiales > Oleaceae > Nyctanthes > Nyctanthes arbor-tristis. The sequence continues at coordinate 12,959 of CAVNYN010211243.1, read as the reverse complement.
AATGTACGGAGCCTCAGTGAAATCATCTTATATATCACGCAACATTTCATCAATCCGGTCATTCTGTACATCATCATTATCTTCTCTAGCCACATTAATATCATCGCTATTGTTTACCGTGTTCTCCTTCTAAGCATCCTCATTGTCACCAGTGCTCGTCCAAGTAAGTAAATCATCACCATGCCAAAACCACCACATATAACTTTCGTCAAAACCACGCCTAATCAAATGGTACTTCACTTCCATATAACTACGATACTTTTGCAGATTCTTACAATCACGACAGGGACATACTATCAGTTCTACTCGTTTTCTTTTTCTATTATCATCAGCAAATTTTATAAATTCTTCAACCACTTTCAAATATTCTAGTGTGGTACATCTCCCACACATTCAACTCCGATTCATATATATCTCACGACCTATCAATTAAACGGCCAAGATAGAGTTACTCAATCTTAACGGGTAAATTTTTCTTACTTTTCAAAAAATTGACCAACAATATTTGTTAATTAAATATTCATCCTCATCGTATACTTAATCAAATTGATTTCCAGTATTTCATTATAAAAATTTAACTCATTATCAATACTTGTTAATTACATATATTCATTTGGATCACAAATTTAATCAAAAAATGTTTATATTATTTGATTTTATTTATTTTACTTGTGCATCAATACTTCTCCGCCCATTTGTAATATTGAAATTTAATCAAAGAGCTATTACATTAATATTTGATTTCCCTAAAGTACTTGGCCATATCACAATCTTTCTACGCTCCTCTATTGACATCACAAATTTAATCAAATAATCTTTAGATTTTTTGGTTTTTTTTACTTTACTTAAATTTCAACACTTATTAATTACTTAATTATCTATTATCATTACAATTTTACTTCAAACGAATAATATTAATCTATATGTAAAATACTACAATAGTGTGAAAAACTTTCAACAAAATATTTGTGAGACATTTAATCGAACATGTAGAGTGTAATTAATATTTCTAACTTATTGAATGAACAAATTCCATTTCCTCCAATCTCAAATTTCATAAATATTTACCTAAATCATATATACCCATAACAATGTATAAATAAATATATATATATATATTTAATTAACAAACAAGCCCAAAAAATTTCATATTCCTCCTAATAAAACCACAAAACACAACTTTACCAAATTTAACAAAAACCCTAAACATGATATAATTTCTAAATGCAAAAGTAAATCTCTCCCACAATAAAACAAAGAAATGGATAAAAATTACTTTATACTCTCAAGATGTGGAGAAGGTCCATCGCAGCCACTGCCGCTGTTGCCGCCGCCACCCTCCTAAAAATGCCAACAAATAAGTCGTATGCTAGGAAATAAAGAACAAAGTACTCAAGAAGATGGTATGCCATGAAATTACCCAAAAATCGAGCCTCAAAACCTAAATGCCAACCACCACGCTATTCTTTATCGCCGCCGCTCACCATTTGTTAGAGATCTACGGTACTGGAGGGTCGAAATGCACTCCAAGGCCAAAATTGATGCTACCCGTACTCTTCAAATGTGTTTTAATAAGTGAAATGTGGTTGAAAGTAGTCAAGATTCGAAGGATGAATCTGCTAGGTGCTGCTATCCAAATGTGAAATATTTTGCAGAGGGTGTGGATATTTCAGAAGCATAGGCGTCGGTCTCTCAAAGGGACTAACGCCTTTTCGTTAAAATCCTAAATGGGCATCGGTCGCTACAAGGGACTGATGCCTCTAGTACATAAATGGGCATCGGTTGTTGTCACGCAACCAACGCCTATTGTCTAAGCACAGTATAGGCATCGGTTCTTATTAAAGAACCGACGCCTATAGTTTAACATTATTTTCAAAACCGTCACTGCGTTTATTTTACGTGTCATTTGTCCAAGAGACCAACGCATATTCCTTATTTTTTTCTCCGATTCTGTAGTAGTGTATTATCTAGGAGTGATGAATCCTTATTTTGGATACTCACAACCTTCATGCAACTTTCATTATACATATACGACATTTTCCTGATGACTTGCGGCTAGAGTCCCATCTAATGTCTGGCTAAGTATAATAATCGTTACATAAGATTCTATGGTAGCCTCAAGTCAAAGAACTAATTCCACATTCGTCCATAAGAGATCAACCACTGACGCTTGGATAATTCACCATATGGTATCTCTAAGCGGGTCATTCAATGTATGTTCAACTAACAATGTATCCATGTGTCCATTCGGGATGTCCTTACCTCCGAACTTGTGAGATCAGTTACTTTCTTTATAAGGAAGAAATGTGACACATGCTAGCCTATCCGCAATAATGATGTCTGTATCTCATTATTACATTAACTAGGAATAATTTAAGAATAAGTATATAACTTATATCTCACGATCACAATTACTTGTGATTAATAAGTTATTATGATCTTAATCTATGGACTCTATTATTTTATATAAGATAATATTTATCTCAATAATAGATCGATCATTTCAATACATCAACTACTAGGTGTTTATGCATATCAGTGTCTAAGATAGACTTAGGAATGCATAAGGAGCCGATCGGCTGAGCCAGCTCGTGGCTCGTATTAGACTAGCCACATCTCGGTTCAAGCCATAAAATTGAGGAAAGGCTCGAGCAAAGCCAACCCGCTAGGCTCATATAGCTAGTGGGGGCCGGCTCGTATTTACTGCCTCAACAAGGATCGTAGCGGATAAATGATTTCTTATATTAATTTTTTTAGTTTTTTCCTTCATAAAATGAAAAACAAAGTTAACGAGTTGAGCTAAGCTCGGCTCGGCGGCTTGGAAAAAGCTTCACTAAGTCAACTTTTGTCTTTGATTTTGATCTTCACTAACAATTTTGTCCTTTTTGACATAAACATTACCATCCAGGTTAACCTCTCAGTTGAAACTAGTTTGCAACATATGAGTCTTATCCATTCTAGCAAGCCAACGAAAGTCCACACGTTGATTGTAGTACATGGAGCTCACAATGTATTATATAGTACCAAACCTTACCTTCTTAGTCAACACCGTGTCCTTTTATTCTGCGTCAATTGTAGGTTTATCACCTTTTATTATGAATCCAATATTGATAATCATAAGATCATATCTTCGTGTAGGTGAATTGTCCTATATGATTTACACAAAGCTGATGTGTTTTTAGGAACCGTTTTCTTATTGATAGTTTACACTTCATCGAATGAAGTACATCTATTAGCTCATCTAGCCAATCATTTTCTTTTGTGGTTTCTTGAACTCATTCAAGAAACTCTATATCCCTCCCACTGTTTTTTTAGAATAAACCAATTTTCTAAGAACACAATATATGATGACATTCATCTCAAACAGGTAGCAAAAATCGTATTCAATAATTTCAATTGGATATTACCACAAAGAAATATTTTCAATACACTTCCCAAAGTTTATTACCTAAAACAATTTCAAGTTTCATCAATTGATTTAGATGGAACAAGTTTTAGTGTGTAACATGCAATCTCTATTGCATATCTCAAAACAATTTTGGAAAAATTGTTTGACATATCAAGTTGTAACATATCTCATATGTGCAATTTTCCTTTCGAATGCACTGCTATAAAATGATGTATCTGTAGGAATTCACTGTAAGAGAATCTTATTCTCTTTAGATAATCAATTATACTCTCTAATATTCCTTACTTCGATCATATCTAAGTGTTAAAAATATCTTTCCTAAGAGCTTTCAGTTTCCCGCTTGAACTTTTTGAACATTTCAAAACTTTCATGTATAAATTTCATAAGACATATGAAATCATATCTAATATAGTCATCATTAAACTTGACAAAGTAAGAAAAGCTATATCTGACATTTGTAGACATTTATCTAAATGCAACAATGTGGATTAGGACTCATGTGTCTTTAATGTTAGAGCTGGATATTGTCTAGATCATACTTTATTCTTCTTTTGTCTTCTCTTTTGATAATAGACCTTTCACGATTTAGAATCTAGATATTATCAATCATATTTCTGCAATAGATTCCATAATCAAGAACAATGGCATAGCCAAGAATTTTTTTCAACATGGTCAGATGTTTCTCGTTTTTTCTTTTAAGAGGAGTGGGTAGAAATTTTTAAGGAAGAAAAAAATAAAAAATAGTTCAATAACAAAAGCAACTACAAATAGCTTACTTTATGGGTTTTCATACTCAAACCATTTTACAATGAGTTCATTATTAATCTTCAAAAATATATCTCTCTGCAGAAATAGCTTGTAACTAATCAAATTCACATAAAAGAATTAAAAAGTTAAAAAAAAAGAATTAGGAAATGAATGTCAAACAAAATTGGTTCAAATTTGTTTTCCATGCTTTAACTGTTGATTGTCTTCAATTAACTCATCTATTCTTATTATGGCAAAATATGATATAAAATGAGTTTGATAAAAATGGACATAAGTTGGTATGGATTTTAATAAGTTTATTTTTGAATGTTCAGTTACTGAATTGTTTATAAATAAATTAAATGAAAACAATAGAGCAAATTAAAATCAAAAATAGAAATCAAAATCAATAACTTATTTATATGGTCTAATGAAGAGATATTGATATAATAACTAACAAACACAGACTAATATAATATGAGCATCATCTTATAACAGAAAATATAATAAAACATATAAGGCAGCTTTGGATCCCACATTGGATTCATAATAAAACACAGTCTTTATAAAAGTGGAAGGGCAAGCAAATGGCAAAGTGAAATGAATCCCATATCGAACTCATAGCACAATGACAGAGGCTGAGATCTTTATAAATGGATGTTGGAAAAGTTACTATTAGCCAACTCAACCCTACATGTAGAATTAGAAGAATTAGAAATTAGAAATTTATATAATAGGAAGAGATGATATTCATGATACTTCAACGGCCCAAATGTATCTTTTTGGCCCAAATACATAAAAAAGTTTAAACATAGGAGTGGATGTTGGCTTCTCAGTGCGGTCAACCCAGAATTCTAGAGGCCACCTGCGGTCAACCTAGAATTCTAGGTCCTTAATGGGTTCGTCATGATTAAGAAAAACCATTATATTTAATGTCAATAGAACAACTATTCATGTCTAAACATGAATCATAAATGATGTTCACAATAGGTTTTAAATGGAGCAAAAAACGCTTCATTTCTTACTATAGATCTTATTTTTCCCTTCTGCTGTGAAGTACTTCATTTCATCCTCAAGTATATTTTTCCCTTAAGTGAAGTACTTTTTTCATCCTCAATTACATTCCAAAAATATGATATCCATATCCGATATCTAATACCTAAAAGGCTGAAGAATAGTCTTATTACCCTCATCTTGTATTAGAAACTTCTTCAAGATTTCTTACTCTTTAAGATGGTTATATACTCCTTATAGTTCTTATTCCAATGTCCTTTGTCTCTGTAAAGATTATTGACTTTGATTATACCTTTATACACTTAAACTGAATTACTGACCATTTAGTATCTTTCTCAAAGTTCCATTAAAACTACTTTTAAGTAGCATTAAAGGTTTCAATAGTCAATACTAGCCCTTACACACCATTGATGATAAGTTTAACATGTTTAGCATATCAAACAGACTAATAAGTCATATAAATCTAATTCATACATCTCAATTTAAAATAAATTGTGATCAAACAACGATTATAGAACTAAGTAAATACTTAGCTCATTGTTCTATCGTGCCTCTGGAAGGCAATTTAAATTTGGGTAATTTACACCTAACATCCTCAACCTTTCAATTTTTAATAGATTACGTCATTAACCTTTAATTCTATTCCTAGGGGTCCCCAACCTTTCCCAAAATCCCCAGCCAGGTCCCTACGGACTAAATCCGTCAACCCTAGCCGTTTGTCTACTCTTTGACAGGGTCAATTTTGACAAAATACAAAAAATCAATATTTTAATTAAAAATAAAAATAAATTATAAATAAAAAAAGGTGGGGTGGGACTCCCTCCCCAACCCGCTGCCATTTCCGACAGTCCTCTAGCTGCCGGAAATGGCAGCAAAAATTGCTGCCATTCCGGCAGCCCGGGGAGTCTCTCTCTCTCCCCTGGTTCTTGCTGCAGAAATGCAGTAAGAATAGGGGGGAAGGCGGGCTGCCAGAAATGGCAGCCGGGGGAGAGTCTGCCACTTCCAGCAGCTGAATGGTAGCAATTTTTTTGGCAGCGGGTTTGGGGGAGTCCCCACCCCACGTTTTTTTAATTTATTTTTATTTTTAATTAAACTATTGATTTTTTATATTTTGTCAAAATTGCCCCTGGTCAAAGAGTAGACTAACGGCTAAGGTTAATGGATTTAGTCCGTATGGACTTGGCTGGGGATTTTGGGAAAGGGTGAGGACCCCTAGGAGTAGAATTAAAGGTTAGAGACGTAATCTATTAAAAGTTGAAAGGTTAGGGACGTTAGGTGTAAATTACCCTTTAAATTTTATATTGTTTAGTATATTACCGCTCATCATACAACACCTTGAGATGAAAAATAATAATATAAATATATGTACCCACATGCAACATTTACAACTCATATAATGGCATAAGTATCACACATACCCTATTATGTTCATCATCATGTGATGTTTGTAAATTTGCACTATCCTTGCAAAACTTCTTTAGTAGGAACTTCCGCATAATCTGTTTTAAGACATTTCTCTTTTTCCTCACTTGAGAGTAAATTCTCATTAAGCTGTCAGTCTTATAAATTTGGTTAGGAAAATTTTGTTGACATCTATCATGCCAACTAAATTTACAAATTTCCTAATGATTCAAATATATTATGACAAGATAGAATAAAATTAATAGTATATGAAATTAATTTGATATGGACTTTTATCAAATTAATTACGCTTCCACTGAATTAATGATCCCTCGACATTAATTAGTGAAATTCATTTGAATTTTTCAGTGAGCTAGGATTCCGTTTGCTTTATTAGAGCCTGGAGCGACAAAACAAATTCCAATAAAATATTCAGGTAGATACACTATCAATCACATCTCTATCGAACTTCTTGATCATCAAGTAGACAACTAATTGTCACGTACATCTTATGTACTTTACTTGACATACCTCTAAAATTTCATTTCCTTGAGTGACTCGACAAGCTAATATAGGTAATGAACTCTTGGTTTTCACTATAACAATGGAAGACATGTATCAACTTTTAATACGAATTTAATATTTTAATTGTGGGGTCGGTCTCTCACTATGATAGCCTCAATCCCACATTCTTTCGGTAGAGAAAGAGAGACTAGTTTATAAGTTAAGAGACTCACTGCAATTGACCTGAGGTCTTTTGGATGAGAATCCAAGAGCAAAAGTGTGCGGACTAGGACCAAAATGGATAATATCATGTCAAAGTGCAGCAGATCATTACAAATGGTATCAGAGAATAGCGCAACCAGAAGTGTGACCAACGAGTAAGTTGGGCTCTCTTAGATGGGGTAATTGTGATTACCTCAATCCCATATCGCTTGGGTAGAGAAAGAAATACCAGTTTATAAGTTAAGAGACTCACTCCAACTGACATGAGGCCTTTTGGTGAGAACCCAAGAGAAAAATCGTGTGGGCTAAGCCCAAAGCGGATAATATCATGTCAAAGTGGAGAGGGTTGTTACGTTCACAACACTGTATAATAAAATTGCATGGGCCTCCCTGAATGTAAAAGATACATGGGGCATCCTGTATAATTTCAAAAATTACACAGCAGGCGAGGGTTTTGGTTGGCCTCAAAGCCAGCGCCTCACAGAGCCCTCGCAACTGCTGCGAATGGCTACAGTAAGGGTTGTTAGCATCAGCCATAGGCTCCACAGCTGCAGCGTTTGTGCTGCAGCAGCACAACGATCTGCCACTGTGGCGCATTGCTGTTGCAGTGTCTCACACAGTAGCAACTGTGCCATCCGCATTTCCAGTGGGATTTTTTTTACATGATCTTTTTTGTGGCTGTCTGTTTATGCAATCGATTGTCATTCCAATTAATTATTTCAGAAATAATTTGCTAATTGGAGTCAACTTCAGATTTAATCTCTTTCCAAAAACCTAAATCACACTTGGACTTGCTTTGAAATCAACTTTCACATTTATTTAGAAATCAAATTTCTAAAATTTTATTCGTCAATAACCAAATCAAATTGATATATAAGAATAACGATTATTTTCAAGTTCATCAAAATATAAAACAAATTCAAACGAGTAACAAGGCAGACTTTGATACCACTGTTAGGAATTGAACAATATATGCACAACGGAAAATTAAATAAATATTCAACTCCTACACTTAAGATCAACATTGCACTTAGAAAGAATTTGTGATAACAAAATTACGTCTTTGATGAATTTCATATACTCCAAGTTCTTATTAACCATTGGATTCATGCTTGTCACCAAAGCTGTCTAATTGTCTAACGTTTAACAATAATCCATACGACAAGAATATATTTGGAACTCCACACGAACGAACAATTCGAAGCGGGTTTATAGGAATATGTTTAGGGTTCTAACAATTTAATGTGCTAGTAAGAAATTGATAGAATATCCACAATCATATAGTGTAAAATTTCCATTTTTTTCATTTAAAACTAAACACAAGACATCTATTTATAATTGTAGTAAGCAAAACCGTAATCATATAGGGCATGTATGGGCCTACAACGTAATGAGTCAATTGATTAATCTAATTAATTAATTCAGTCGGATTAAACTCGTTCTAACTAATTAGACCTTGAACATTAATTTCAACAATACTTAAAGTTGTGACCACGTAAAATATTCAATCATTGAACTTGATTTTTCAGTTTTAGCTGCCGATACATAGCATGTCGATTGTCATCAATTTGCAAGCTTGACGTGGCACTCAATCTGATTATGCCAAAAATTTTATTGCCCAGACCAATAACAAAAGGTCAATCATGGTAGATCTTTCATGTTGTGAATCCGCCCTTCGTCGTCTTTCTTCTAGTACATTCAACATATTGTCATATTCTAAGCCAAAATTTGCCCTGCATCCTGAGTTATAGTCAACTCGTTAAACTTAATAGTTTTTAGAAGAAATCTGACTTTCTTCAGAGCCGTTTATTTTTCTTACAATATTTATGTCTGGTTACTCAATTTCTTTACTGTTATTTTATTTAGCTAAAGAAAGGCTACCATTTTTTTTTTGGGCAGAGCACGAAGCCACTTTTGAGTGGATTGTACTAGTTAAACTTATCCCCCTTTGCGCTCCACCGCCACTACTACTACTCAAAATCGACATCTCGGAAAGAATTCCAATGAAAATGTAGTGTTTTGATGTATAAGAAATAGTGATTGGAAGTAAAAATTGGAGGATTTTAATAAAATGAGGATTATTTGTGAGAATTTAGATGGGACCATTAGATTTGAGCCCTATGACAAGTGCAATTTTTGTGCTTATCTTGCCAATTAAAACCTAGCTTATATTATTTGCTTGTGTCAAATATCTACTTAATTTTGTTTTATTTTCGTTCATTTTAGGATGCATCCCGTTTTCAAGAAAAGTGTGAAGAAAATGAGGAAAAAGGATAAATTTTGAAGGTTTTGGAAACTTCGAGGATTAAATCATATGTTAGAAAAATTGGAGGGTGATATTCATACATACAAATGATCGAGGTTATGATTTGAAGGAGCTAATTGCAAGTCATGGACTAGATCAGTTATCATTGAACGTTTGGGGACTTAGAGTGCAATTTCAGAAGAACTACATTGAATAGTTGAAAAAGGCCATTGCGCTGGCGCACTGATTTCTACTGCGGGTGCCTAAAGTTCAAAGGGTTAATTTCACAAATCGTCCCCAACCTTTGAGTTAAATTTCGATTTCGTATTTAATCTTTGTTAAGACACACCACAACTCCCAACCTTAGAAAAATACCCACAAATCGTCCTTTTTACACTATTCTACAAAATTTTTAACAAAAAGATGATTATACCATATGAAACTTTTTAAATTTTTTTTTAAAAAAAGTTTAAAAATAATAAAAAATTAAAAACCAACCCACCCCATGTCCCGCTCCCCTTTCCAGCGACCACAAATTGGGAGTGAACCCCCTCCATTTTGCTGCCAGAAATGGCAGCAAAATGGGGGGATTCACCCCCATTTTTACTGTCAGAAATGACAGCGATTTTACTACCATTTCTGGCAGCATTTGTCTCAAAAATGGGGGGATTCACCCCCAATTTGTGCTGCCAGAAAACGACAGCAATGCTACTATTTTCTGGCAGCACAAACGCTACCAGAAATGGCAGTGATTTTGCTGCCATTTTCAGCAGTGTTTGTCTCAAAAATGGGGGGTGAATCCCTCCCCCCAATTTGTGCTGCCAGAAAACGACAGAAATGCTGTCATTTTCTGGAAGCACAAATGCTGCTGAAAATGGTAGTAGCCGGAAATGGCGGCGATTTTACTGTCATTTTCAGCAGCATTTATCTCAAAAATGGAGGTGAATCCCCCCTCCCATTTCGCTGCCGGAAATGGCAGCCAAATGGGTGGGATTCACCCTCTATTTGTGGCCGCCAGAAAGGGGAGGGGGACGTGGGTTGGGTTGGGTGGGGTGGGTGGGGTGGGTTGGTTTTTATTTTTTTATTATTTTTCAACCTTTTTTTAAAAAATTTAAAAAGTTTCAGGGGTATAATCGTCTTTTTGTTAAAAATTTTGTAAAATAGTGTAAAAAGGGACGATTTGTGTGTATTTTTCAAGGCTTGGGGGCTGTGGTGTGTCTTAACAAAGATTGAAGATGAAATCGAGATTTAACTCAAAAGTTGGGGATGATTTGTGAAATTAACCCATGTTCAAATCTAATTACTGCACCTATTCTCTCTTCTGGCGCGCCAATGCCATTTTGCACTAGGTTATTTATTTATTTATTTTTTGGTTATCAATATTAAATTATTATTGTTAAACCCCTTCTTTTGGCTCATATATCTTGCACGACTTTTAGGGTTTGTGCGACCTCTGTAAGGCTATAAATAGGTCTTTTATAAATGGAGACCTAGTTGTTTCTTCTATTCTTTTAAATCCCAACCATTAATATATTAAGAAAATAAATAATTATATTCCTTATTATTAGTCGAACTTAATTAAATGATCAATTGAGCCGATTTTTTGAAAATGTGAATATTTATAGCAAAATATGTAATATATGTTTCTTAATCTCCACGACCTCATATATGTTTTGTCCTTCCAAAGAGGACAATTACAATAAATAAACATGAAAAAAATCACATATACAAATGAGAAAAGAAAATGAGAAAACTCAAAAAATCTACAAAAGGATAAAAAAAATCCGCCAACATAAATACAAGGACCGAAATGAACAAAAACAATACAAAAGGAATGGACCTCAAAAAAAAAGGTGGAGGCAGGTTGCAATTTACAGAATGACATTTTCGTAAATTATAGCCTTCTCTATTTCTACCTCTATCTCTATGTCTACAGTAAAATCTCCAAATTTGGAGATTTACTGTAGTAATCTCTATTCTAGAGATTGAGTTAAGAGATGTGCTGGAGATGGTAGCTTCAAAATTTCAATTTTATTTTTATTTATGTACTTATTATAAACTAGATGATGAAAAGAAAGAAAAATAAATAAGAGTTGGGGAGAAAACTCATGAATGCGTATATTATTATGAAAACTACTTAAAGCCACATCTTTATAAGTTTATGGTTTTAGGGGTACAATAATCATCATTCACTAATTACATAATTATTTACAACACTTCCCCTTGAACGACTATTGTATACAATAATTGTCTCATCAAAACTTCGTTTGAGAAAACCAAGCTAAGAATAAAAAAAGTACAATTTATTCTAATCAACTTTGAAGTGTCCAAGTACTGTGTAGTGCCCCAAAGTCTAAGAACTCGATACGCTACTAAAAATCACATTTTCTTCGCTTTTTTTTAAATAAAATTTGGAAATAAATTAAAACGCTAAGTGCGGAAAAACTTGGAATAAACAAACTTAGCTGAAATCATTCATCAACACAAAGTTTGCGTGGCTAATAGAACATCAAAATAGAGAACGGTGGTGTTGTGTCAAATGTACGAAATGAGAATCGACATTTTTCGGCGAAACTAGTGGATTTCCTGCCAAGAAAGTCTCATATTCATATTCTACATGACGAGAGGAAGCTATTAGTGTAAGATTTACAATATGAAATTGAAGTTGGAGTTAGTGTAAGATTTTTCTCCTTCTCTCTCTGGTTCAACCATATAAATGTTCACCTTCTAGAGATCAAATAAAGAGTTTTTAGCATTTATGCGAAATTCTTGTAGAGTACTTATATTATATAATAGGATTTTGACGACTTTGAAATCATTATTAACTGTAATAAGAAAGCTTAAAACATTCCAAGTTAACTATTAAAGTCGTATCTTACAAATTTATTAACATATTATGCATCTATCCCTTTTCTTTTCATCACTTAATCTAAAGGTGATTATAATGTGACAACAAAAGTTATTTAGTACACTACATTATACCTACACCACTAATTAGATATATTTTTATTAGATACACCACAATTAAATTTACTAGTTTGCCATTTTACTAATGAAATTTAACTGGGTGGTCATATTTGCACCACCATTTTTACTAACTACACCACTTGATAAATACACTACTATTAAAATGCAAATTATATATATAAACTACAATTAATTTATCAATCTAACCCTATATTTTAAAAGTGAAACAAAAGGAAAAATTAAATAAACAAATCGTACACCACACCACACTCCTTTTCCATTCATCGGCAGACACCTTTTTCCATTCATCGGCGGTTCACATTCTACTATTCTACGCATATGCATCCGCCAGAACCTTGAATTGGGACCACAAAAGTGAAATTGAACTATTCTACGCATTATGGATGGAAGAGGCGGCGCGTCCGGCACATTTCATTATAGCGCAGAGAG
>CAVNYN010211237.1:0-10613 GCA_963692815.1 Nyctanthes arbor-tristis | reverse complement strand
TTCTACCGGCTTTACTTCATCTCCTACCATTGTTTCTATAGATGAGCCTTTCTGTACTTACCCTCTTGTAAACACCACAACATCAATGCCAAATACCGTAGCTGTCCAACCTTCTCATCCAATGGTTACCTGATCTAAACTTGGTATACTTAAACCCAATCCAAAGTATGCTATGACAGTCACAACTTGTGATGTTCCTCGGGAACCTACCAATGTTCAGTTAGCATTAGCTCATCCTGGTTGGAAAGCTGCCATGGAAGATGAACTTTTAGCTTTACATCAAAATCAAACATGGCAATTAGTTCTACGTTCTAACTCTATGCATATTATTGGCTCCCACTGGGTTTTTAAAACAAAGCTCAAACCTGATGGTTTGCTTGACCGACTCAAAGCTCGTTGTGGCACAAGGAAACCACCAAATTGATGGGGTTGACTACAATGAAAGGTTTTCACCGGTCATTAAACCGGGAACCATAAGAATGGTTCTAACTATAGCTTTTGTTAAAAAATGGACCATTCGACAGCTTGATGTAAAAAATGCTTTGTTACATGGTTTTATCTCTGAAGAGATATACATGCAGCAACCGCCAGGAATGTCTAACCCACAATTTCCGACCCATGTTTGTAAACTTAAACGTGCTCTCTATGGTTTAAAACAAGCACCTCGTGCTTGGTTTGATCGATTTTGTACATTTCTTCTTGAATATGGTTTTTTTTTTTTTGTAGTTTAGCTGATCCTTCTTTGTTTATTTTCCATTCTAATCATGGTTCGCTGATTTTACTTCTTTATGTGGATAATATTCTTGTTGTAGGGTCTACTGAAGGACTTGTCACATCTTTCATTCAACTTTTTAGTAGTGAGTTTGTCATGAAAGACTTAGGGCCACTTCATCATTTTCTTGGAATCAAAGTTTCTCCTACTTCTACTGGACTCTATCTCTCCCAGTTACATTATGCTCTTACGATTCTTGAGAAAACGAACATGGTTGACTGTAAGCCTATGAGTACACCTTTAGAAGCCAGAACAACTTATTCTGGTAATAATACACTCCTAACATATCCGAGTTACTATAGAAGCATTGTTGGTGCTTTACAGTATCTTACTCTTCACGTCCAGACCTCTCTTTTAGTGTTAATTGAAAGTCTCAATATATGCATGCCCCTACTGAAATTCATTTAAAAATGGTTAGGCGTCTTCTTCGGTATGTTAAAGGAATAATCCATTTGGGATTATCTTTTACTTCAGATACTACACTTGATATGTGTACTTTTTCAGATGCAAATTGGGCAGGTTGTCCTACTACACAACGTTCTACCATCGGCTATTGTACCTTTCTTGGGAAAAATATCATCTCTTGGTGTGCAAAGAAACAACATACTGTCTCTCGTTCTAGTACTGAGGCTGAGTATCGTGCCATGGCAAATACTGCAGCTGAATTGACATGGTTAACCTTCATTATGAAAGATCTTCGCCTTCCACTGCAATCTCCTCCAATCTTGTACTATGACAACCTTAGTGCTTTGTATATGACTATCAATCCTGTTTTCCATGCCCTCAGTAAACATATCGAATTGGACTATCATTTTGTGCGAGAACACGTTGCTCATGGTCACCTTGTCATCCGATATATCTCTACTCAACATCAAGTTGCTGACATTTTCACCAAACCAATGTCCAAGGTGTCCCTCAATTACTTCTTAACCAAACTGTGTCTTCAGCCCCAACACAGTTTGCGGGAGGGTATTAGCAATACATTATCCGCTAGCAAAAAAGATTTTGAGAATATATGGAGTGATAAAAAGTCCCAAAACTCTTGGAGTGATAAGGTGGAGGATTCTCACAACCAAGTCAACAAATTCAAACCAAAAGGTGGTTCAAGAAGATAAAAATATATGAATGTGACAACTATCAAGTCCAAGTGCATTGATTGGATAAGTCAAGCAGCAAAGCATTGTTTAAAATTCATTTCAAAAGTTGTTAGTTTGTTTAAGATTGATCCCAAAGGGTGTTAGGTTGTTATGTAATCTCTTGTATAAATTAAGTGCTCACGTCTAGTGTACAGTACTCGAAAAAAGACACAAATGAAATAATTCTTTTTTCCAAGTTTTCTTTATTTCCAGTTTCTTTCTCTTGCATTGTGTTGAGAGAGGTAGGGAAATGGAAAATGGCAAGATGGAGAAGATGATCGAATGGTTGATTGATTAAAATGATTAATACATATGAACTGAGCAGTGAGGAGTTTCGAAGAGTCATTGATGATTTCATTAATAAGCAAAAGGTTGCATCAAGAAGAGGGGATTGTTACTTCTAACTAGAAATCTGCCTATCCCCGATAGAAAATTTCTAATAGATTTTCCAACGGTCGGAAATCCGTTAGAAATCTCTAATGGTAAAGGTAAAGCTATCGGAAATTCCTGACGGAAAGATATATGCCGGTAATTTCCACTTGAGAACTATATCTGTCAGTAATTTCTGACGGAAGTATAACAATGATTGGAAAGTACCACTGACCAAAAAGGAAGATCCGAACGGTAAGGGATAGTCATCGGAAGTTTTTGACGGCGATCGAAAGCCTCCGTCACGTGGAACTTATTTAAAATTTTATCATTATTATGCACATATTTTCACTTATCATTGCAAATGTCATTTTTTTTACATTCTCACACGTCATGAATTTTAAATTTAATTCCAATTATAACAAGATTCCATTTAAATGGTTGCCAAATAGACAATAACATTTTTTTAAAGAATATAGACCCTAAAATTTTATTAATTAAATATATGAGTTTGGATGAAAATGCTCCAGATTTAAAAACTAGGCATAAAAATGCATATGAATGTAAAGCTTGGAGACCTTTGCTGCTAATCACCCTTAACATGTTGGGAACGTATAGTTGTACTATGAAAATGACTAACGTTAATTGTTTATTTATTTATTTTGTACAAGGGGATATAGGAGAGGGGTAAGTGTATTTTGAACTCGAGACTTCTTGCTCAAAATGTGAGCACTTAATTACGGCAGTAAAATTTGGACCACAAATCTATATATTATTAAATGAAAGGAGCTGCGTTACCTTCGTACTTTATTTTTTCCGCCAAAAAATCTGTTTGTAGGGTCTGTTTAGACATTTTATCTCATATTGCGGTAACATGCACGGTATTTTGAATTTTCCAATTTTTTTAAAAATTTTTTTATTCACTTATGTCTTATCCATTCACCATTTTACAATAAGATTTACTATTAAATTTAATAACTAATAGATAATTATCTTCATTTAATTATTTAAATTATAGATAAATTTGAACATATCTTGAAATTTGTCGTTTATAATTAATAGAAATTAAACATATGTTTATCATTAATTTAAGTTAATTATAATTGTAATTTTTATTAATTTTTCCTGGTATAAATGGATATTAATAATTACGACTATTTTATATATGACTATTTTTACGTATTATTAATTTATATAATTTTCATACTATCTGACTTTATTAGTTTCAAATAAGAAATATTTTTACAGTATACGTAACCGCCCAACTAACAATTATTTCTACAATGTCATTTATCCAAATTAGTGTAAAAAAATAAAATGACATTTATTTACGTTAACAATAACAATTGGGTTTAAATTTGTTGTAAACTATAGTTATTACTTTAAGATGACAAAAAAAATATTACATTACTATTTAGTTGATGTTAAAAGTTAATTATTTCTTATTAGGTAACTTAATCTTATAAAATTTCACCATACCAAAAAAAAAAAAAATTATAAAATTTCATATTATTTATTTTTTTAAATAATTTGATATGTATTCTTCTCTTACAAAGCACGAGTGAGAATCTAGTGAATAATAATGTTAATATAGGAATGAAATGTTAAATTTTATAGAGTCAAACTGACCAAAATTAGAAGTTTTAAATTTTTTTGAAAGAATTTTTGGAACTTGGTCATTTTTAATCTTGTTATCTTTCTTTTTCCCTCTCTTTTATTCGTATTCATAGTAAAAAAATTGGGTTTGGAGCTAGGGCTAGATCGGGTTCAATTGGGTTGTGCTAGCTAATCCAAATTAACATTGTAGAAACCCGACCTAACTCGAGCGGGTTGGGTTGAGCAGGTTGCCCATCTTGGGCTGGTTTTTGCCTTGTCCTATTGGTTTCATGGAAGATCTTCTCAACTTTTTTGTGAGGAGAATTTTTCTAAAGAATGCACGTATAGATCATAGGGAGAGGCAAATTATAAAATCATATGAAAAATAATTTTTATGAAAACATATGTGGTTAGTACTAATTAGTTGACCAGCTTTTTATTGATTAAAATTTAAAAAGAACAAGCCTTTAAATTTGTGTTTAATTATGATTTTCCATACAAATTAATTGACACAGATGTATATATTTTGTGCTCTTCCTACACGACGCTCTTCCGATCTTAATGAGTACGTTCCTATATACTTCCTCCGTCCCACAAAGATATTTCCCTTCTACTTTTCATATAGATTTTCTCCCCTTCTATTTTTTCACATGGATTAAGACAACTTAATTAATATTATTGAAAAGTATAATTTAAGATTATATTTCTTAATATACACTTACATTTCACTTTAATTGTTCATTGTTGTTAATTACTATACACAACTAGATTCTCACCCGTGCGTTGTACGGGAAGATACTAAATCAAATTATATCTTAACATTAGTACGAAATGATAAGTAATAAATGCTTAAGGACATTGAATTGAAATTGTTGTCGACTTTATCCCGCAAGTGGACGGATCGTTAATAAGTAATATAGTGATGAATAGAGTGTCGAATCCGATGAGGCCTGAATCTACTAAGTTTCACTTTAGTTGACCTCGACTTTAGTTAAAGCAAAACACACAATAAGATTTGATAATTAATTTTAAAGGGAAAATAAAAGCTAGATAACAAAATAAATCAAATTATTCGCAAATAGGAATATACAAAAGTACTAGAATTCCCGAATTCACACCGTTCACATGAGTAATCTTAGTACTCGAGGTTGAAAATCAGCAATCCAATATTATTCAGAAGCCTCTCTCGCTGATCATCCAAAGCTATACTTATACATGAGATTAATTATTTCTAATTAACCTTCGAACATATAATACGCACTAATCCATTGTGATTAGATTTTAGCGATTTAGTAGAGCATAATAGTAGCTATATCTATTATAGAACCCTACGTCATTCATTACCATGTGCTAAACTCATGAAAAATCTTCGAAAATAACATGAATCACAAAACTCAATATACTGGTGATCAAGCATGAAATTGGGATACGGAAATAATGAACAATCAACCCCGAAAATAAATTAGAACAAGAAAAAGCACTTTGAATTAATCATAAAAATGGAGTTTCATCATTAACCCTAGTACAAAACAATTAGCATAACATGTTATGGAAATGAAAACAACAATAAAGATTAGAATTTAAAACCCTAAATAGATAAATCCACGATAAATTCCACGTCATTTCTTTTCCCAACCACGAACATGCCTCGGACTCGACTTCATGCACAACTCCTTGCGGCTATTATTTTCTCACTAGATTCCCCCATTCTCATGGCTCTTCAATTACACCTATACATAATTATGACTCCAATTGGGCTACCCTTCTCCTTACAAGCCCACCGGACAATAAAATATATAATTAACTTTCAACAAAAAATTTGACTTGTTTGTCCTTAGAGTTTCAAACTTATCCACTATGGTCCCTAGAGCTTTGACATCATGCAAAGTGCTCTCTTTACTTCCAAAAAGTTGCAAATTAATCTTTTTTCCTCTATTGTTTAATATCGGGTTTACTCCTGAAATAAATAAAAACATAAAAAATTAAATAGAAAATCGATGAAGACAAACGATAAAAATCTAGTTTTAATGGCTCAAGATAACTGCAAAATTGCACTTATCAAATTTCCCCATCCTAAAATCATTGTTTGTCCCCGAACAATAAAAATTAAAACAAATACAATTAATACAAAAATAACAAAAATAATACGTTAAAAACAACAAAAATAATACGTTAAAAACATTTGACAGCTTTCCAACTCATATAATCCACCACTTGTTACAGAACATTGCTACCAAAAGTAAACTCATCCAATGCCTAACTACAGAATGGGCACAATCACATCCACCATTATACATCTCTGGTTGGACATCCCAAATCACAATAATCACATATGTTCTCTCCCTCTTGTGAAGAGGCACACATCCCCCAAACTTAATTTTTTTCTTTTTCCCACTTTTCCTTTCTTTTTCATGAGGGCATATGATATAGGTTTTACTTTCTCACCTCTCAATAAAATACCAAGTAGGTTTAGGTCTTGCAGTAAAAACACTAGCTTAGTCAATGAGGATTCTCCCAAGTGGACAGATCATTAACAAGTAATATAATGATGAATAAAGTGTCAAATCCCACGAGAACTGAATCTACTAAGTTTCACTTTAGTTGACCTCGGTTTTAATTAAAGCAAAACACACAGTAAGATTTGATAATTAATTTTAAAAGGAAACTAAAAGCTAGATAAGAAAATAAATAAAATTATTTACAAATATAAATACACAAAAGTACTAGGATTCCCGAATTCACACCATTCACATGATTAATCTTAGTACTCGGGGTTGAAAATCAATAATCCAATATTATTCAGAAGCATCTCTCGATAATCATCCAAAGCTATACCTATACAAGAGATTAATTATTTCTAATTAACCTTCGAAGATAGGGTACGCATTAATCCACTGTGATTAGTTTTTTAGCGATTTCATAGAGTATAATAGTATCTCTATCTATTATAAGCCATACTTCGTTCATTACCATGTGCTAAACTCATGAAAAATCTCTCGAAAATAACATGAATCACAAAACACAATCTAATGGTGATCAAGTATTAAATTGGGATAAGAGAATAATGAACAATCAACCCGAAAAATAAACTAGAACAAGAAAAAGCACTTTGCATTAATCATAAAAACAGGGTTTCATCGTTAACCCTAGCACAAAACCATTAGCCTAACATGATAAGGAAAAGAAAACAACAATAAATAAATATTGGAATTCAAAACCCTAAAGAGATGAATCCACGATAAATTTCAGATAATTTCTTTTCCCCAACCACGTACACACCTTGGACTCGGCTTCATGCACAAGTCCTTGCGGCTATTTTTTTCTTACTCGATTCTCCCCTTCTCACGACTCTTCAATTACATATATACATAATTATGACTCCAATTAGGCCGCCCTTCTTCTTACAAACCCGCAAGACAATGAAATATATGATTAACTTTCAACAAAAAATTTGCCTTGTTTATCCTTAGAGTTTCAAACTTATCCACCATGGTCCTTGGAGTTTTGACATCATGCAAAGTGCTCTCTTTACTTCCAAAAAGCTACAAATTAATCCTTTTTCCTCTATTTACTTCACCAATTGTTTAATATTAGGTTTAATCCTAAAATAAATAAAAACATACAAAGTTAAGTAGAAAATTGATGAAAACAAATGATAAAAGTCTAGTTTTAATAGCCCAAGATAAGTGCAATTTTGCACTTATCAGAAATATTTTTCGATTATCTTATTATTAACTAATAATCATTATATTTTACTTGATATGAAATGTTATTAAGTGAATTAAGTATGGATGGTAAAAAAAAAAAAACCATCAAACCCGATACCTACTGGTACTAACCCTATTAAGACGGAGAATACCTGACTAAACAGGTAATTAGGTCAGCGATAGTAAAAAGAAAATTGACCCAGCTTGAGAATGAGTTGGGGAAGATTATCATATTTTTTACACGTACCAAGCCTGTTTAACAATTCCTTGTTAAAAACAAAAATATTTACCAAAAATTCTAATAGATGAAAAGTAAAAAAATAATGAAACTTATCTAATAAAATTTTGTAATTTCAATCGCAATTGCAATTGGGACACCCCGTATTTTTAATACTATTCATTAAGTAAAAATTGAAAATAAAAATATAAATATATAAATGTGCTAATAAATTAGTAGAGCCAAGCCGTCCTTAACCCGTGCCCCATTTAAGTGCGGATGCGTACGAAGATAAGGCAATATAATTTTTAATTGGTAGGATAACGGGTATAGTATACTAACCCGACCCGACCAATTTCCATTTCTATATCTCAAGAAATCAAACATTTTATTTTTCTCTGTGACTATATCATACCGTAATGGGAATTTTGTAAATTATAAAATGTTAGTTAAATCATATTTATTATATAAAAAAGAAGTAACTTGATAATGACTCGATTTAAAAACATATAAAAAATAATAAAAAATTATAAAATCAGTTAAAAAGAAATAATCAAATCCGAATTAGAAAATACTTCCTACATAATATATATATTAAAAATATTGAATTAAAAAATAAAAAAAAAATTTGAATATTGATAAATCAATCAAAATACTTAAGAAGATAAGATACACATGAGCATAAGATAAGATATATACATGAGTAAACTACCCAATAAAATAGCTCATTCTCAAGTCTAATTGATGAATAGATTTAGAGAATATTCTCTGTCTAATTATATTTACATCACTCATTCTACTAAACACACTACATTTTTATTAATATAAACATAGATAATCCTTTTTTTATAATATTTAAGCACCTAAAAGTTTTTGCTATATTTTTTCAGATCGGAAGAGCCTCTCACGTTCTTAATGATAGAATCTACTTAAAAAGATTTTGATTTTTGTACCGTAAAATCATATGAAAACACGTAGTTGAGTATCATTAGATATTACATTTTTATTTATTTAAAAATTTTAAGCAAATCTCACAATGAAATTTTTAGAGTCAAGATATCATTTGATACAAGATTTCATGATAATAAGATGTTAAAAATAAAAATATAACAACAAATAAGTTAATGATCAAATTATAAATAATTAAAAATATAAAGGATAATTAAATACAACAACCCATTTTCTCTTTATATTTCAATTTTTAGTTTAAATTTTTTGTTTTTTATTTTGTAATTCAGTATTAAAGTTTTTGAACAAAAAAACTAAACTAAAAATAGTAAAGCAAACATATCCTAAAAATTTTATCTTAATCATTTTTACACCAAGCATTTTCTTTAATCTTTGCCTACTAATGTAATTATGTCCTCAATTTTTCTTTTGCATTCTTATCGTAATTTTGCCTACTAATTATTAGCAATAATATTGGCTTATATCAAAGATCATGTAAATTTAATTTTAACATTAAAAAAAAAAAGGACAAACATTCTATAGCACTGTTTCACAATTCATTTTTAAACAATTTTTTCCTCCTTTAAGAACTCTTTAAATGAACGACATCATAATAGATAAAACTTTTTTTTTAATTTTTTTTCAATAAGATGAAACTTGTTAATTGGTAAAACATCAAATATATATATATATATATATACACACATATATATAAAGAAATTAGTCTGGAAAGATAAAAGAGAGAACGATAAGCATTATATTTCAGACGGAGATAAGGGAGGGAATTGGAGAAATTGAAATGAAATTAAAGGGAACAAAACTCTAATCCCCAGGCAAGAAGCCACAGGATATGGAAAAAAGAGAAAATCTAGTAAAGAGGAAAGATAATCAGATAAGGAAAAAAGACAAAAATCTAAAAAAGTAATATTAGATTTAAAAAAAAGATAAAAAAGAAAATACTCAAATAAACCGCATGAATGACCAAAGGATGTAAAATGTCAGGATTGTCCCCAAAAATTGTGGTATAGTTGTGCAGTAGAATAATTTCCCATTAAGAATATATGGATTAGCTAATGAAAATTTTTCAAAAACTACTTAGAGGTTTTATAACAAAACCTCTCACCATACGTGGCATATATAGATGCACACTACGTGTATTTCATGCACGCGATGTATATTTCAAATACAGGTAGTTTGTATCCATACATACCACATAGGGTGAGAGATCTTTTAATAAAACCTCCTGAAAGTTTTGGAAAGGGACCCATTAGTTAAAAATGGTATATTAGAAAACTAAAAAATTAATTAGTGAAAGTAGAATATAATTTAGGACGGACAAAAAATAAATAGTGAAATATCTTTCCCGGACAAAAGGAGTATTATTTGATATATAGGGGGTTCGATATAGGGGAGGGGAGGGATATGTGTGGTTCAAACTCAAGAGTCGGGACCTTCTGCTTGAAACATTAGTATTTTACCGCTACAGCACAATTCGAACCACTTAAATCGCTGTTACTATTACTATCTCATTATTTGACAATTTTAAATTGAAATGTGTGTTATTGAAGCAGTAGATATTGAGAGGCTTCAAAAATGGTCACAAGAAGTGTTCTCTCTCTCTCTTAACTATATTATCACAAGAAGTTTACCTAATGACTAATGTATGAGAATTGAGAATTGTAATTTTATAAATTTTAAGTTTTCAGAGATCAAAATAGCACTACATTCTTGCATGTAAACAAATTCCATCCAACTGGCTATTTTCTACACCAGACTGCATGATTACGATTTTCTAAGAACAAGGACAAAAGAAATGGACTCAATATCTTCTTTGGCCATTTCTTCATCTACCAATCTCCCATATTCTT
>CAVNYN010211235.1:0-11682 GCA_963692815.1 Nyctanthes arbor-tristis | reverse complement strand
TTTCCAATATTAACCTTGCTCTAACAGTGGAAGCAAGATGAGTGTCATTTCCTGGTCCAAAAAAGCATTACTAGCAAGCCAATATCTTTTAGTTTTTGTGGTTTTTATACTGTTGATGTTAGATTGCATTATGCCAATGATTTAAGGATATTTTTTATTGCCTTTTCATTTGTGGTAAAGGGTGATGAAGATAAATTTCCTTCCGGGGATGGCACGTGGCAGAACAATTAATTTGTCTTATCCTTTTAGATATCAATTATAATATCTAATGAGGGGCACGTTAACCTTTAAGAATGTTCAAATAAGAAACATTTAGTATTGTAACGATATCACATTATATAATTAATGGTGGAGTCAGACGCTATTAGAGGACTGGGCCGGAAGGATGAGCCATATATTACACATTGCTAAATTAACCTTTATATATAATTTTTTTTTTTTACAAGCTAAAAATTTTTCCCCCAACTTAGGAAGGCCCCGGCGCACCATGCCCCCCTTAGCCACGCCATTATATATAATGTTTATCAACACATCACTTGTCTCTCTTTAAATCACATAAGCGGCTAATATTATGTTATGTTAATCTTACCTTCAAATTGATTGATTAAATTGAACATGAATCACATAGTTTTGGTACCATAATATAATATACAAGGACATGTTGTGCACTGACCCCAGATGAACACTTCCACATTGACATCAACTAACATCCACACAGTTGCTACTAAGAAACATGGTGACTGACTCTAATCCATTAATATCTAAATCAAAAGTTGCGGTACATATAGATATCGCAATTTTTCCGTTCTTTTTATACGGGGTCTATAACTACCGCACTCTTGAGGTAAATTGTAGCTTACCTCAGTTTTTCTTATATGTTATTTATTTTCCTATTTTAGACACTTGCAAATTACGGATTCAGTTTTCCTTATATATTATTTATTTATTTTAGACACTTATTTTCGTCATTTCCTATTTTAGACGCCTACAAATTGGGGGATTACTTTTGTGCACCTTCAAATCTCTTCTCCTTATCCACTCTAGATCCTTCCCGTTCTTTCAAATTATATTTTGCATATTCAAATCCGCGTATAGATTAACGCTTCCTTGATTATGGCGTTGATAATATGTCTTAGTGTGGTTTAGTTTTCTCTACTCTATTGCAAACGTGATACTAATAATTTTTGCCCCCATTGTATCACAAATTTCTTGAATCTCATTGTAGCACAATTTTAGTTTCTCATTTTCTTATATTTGTTTGTTTTTTAATTATGTTTGATTTTTAGATATATTTTATTACAATACCCATAAATAAATAAATCATTAGTGCTTATCTGATTTTTATTTTGACAACAATGAATATATCTTTTATTTTCTCTTTTTGGTATATTTGAAATTATCTTCTTTTTTTTTTAACGATTTGAAATTATCTTTTAATTTAGAGATAAATATTTATTTTTTATATGTATCTCAATATTCATTATTAAAAGAGAACTTATCCAATTTAGTAGATGGATTTTTTTTTTAAATTTCATATGTTTTAATTTTTTTTCTCTTGAGTTTTCCAATATATGCAATGGAAAATAATCCTTAACATTTTTTATGTAGAAATTTCAATGATAAAGGTGCAGTCAAGGGCGGATGCAGTCACAGGTTAGCATGGGTCGGTCCAATTTTATTTAAAATTTACATAGAAAAAAATTTTAAGAATTTATATTTAGTCCTATTAAATTTGTAATTTTTTGTGTTACGACCCATGTAAATTAAAATTTTAAATCCGCTAGTGGATACAATGTTTTAAAATAATGAACAAAAAATACACAAATACTTATTGGGGAGGGGTGGGTAGGGGTTCAAGGTACACGTATTCATAAAATAAATGGGATATCAATCTTCGACGACAAATATGATGTCTTCTCAATCAGTGCCCAATCTATCAGAGTCAGAGAATAAATAAAACTGCTACAAGTTGCCGCTCATTGATAATTTCTAATTTCATACTTTAAACAAGGGCTCCATGCATGAAATTTTTTATGAGTTCCATCTTGAGTTCTAAATAACGCTACTACCAATGGCCAATTGCATTCACATTCAATTACATTGGTTAAGTTGGAAGAACAACAAATTCTGGGCGTATACACCTCCATTGCTTGAGTTAAAAATATAGCATGATCAAGTTTTATTGAGGAGGCCATATGACACATTATTGAACTTCCAAATTCTACTTTTATATATTAGTTGTTGAGTTTGCGGTGTGAATTTATTAAATGATGATGATGATGATGATGATGATGATGATTGATATTTTCCACTAATGCGTATCACGAAAGAATTATCAGATGAATTTCATTTGCCTTTTTAATATTTTTGAACTCCACTAGTAAAAAAGTTTATTGGTGTTGTTAAATCAATTGGTTGTACATTTATGTTTTTATATTTTCAACAGATCTACAAATATTTTTCATTCACTGTTCAACTTTCTTTTGGATATATTTTTTAACATTGTTTTTTTTGTATATTACACATGTATTAAACTAGTATAATTTATATGATAGTCTTTTGAGTATTATTCATCCTACAAAACTAGCAGTTAAAAAGGGGGTTTTTTTTAAGTACAATTACAATCTGCATCTTGACAGTACAAGTGCATATAAATATATATCCTTCTGAAACACAGCACACAGAAATTAATAATACAAACGAAATTAAACTCCTATATAAGAGACTTCAAACTAATATAAAATATAGACAAACCCCCGATATGAATTAGATTACATAGTAATAATTTTTTAATAAGAGATAAGTCCTATACCTTAAAATAATCCCATAAATTTCCTCCACCGTCCACCCGTTTCTTTTCACATTGTTCGTAGTCGTACAACATTAAAAAACTCGATTCAATAATAATTATTTTAAAATCACGTGAGCATCAAAATGCATACTTTAAAAAGTTTAAGGGGTCAACACCAAAAATAAAAGAGAAAAGACGAAAACGAGCCGGCCACCATCTTCCACCTAACACGGACGTCAGCATGAATTTACTTTGTACTTTCCTCTTCCTGCCCCAAAAAAAGGGCCGCCCAAGCCAGATCATTTTATGCTTAGTTTCATATTAATCCCACTAATTTGTTACAAACTCTTCCCTACCAAAATATTTTACCAAAGACGATCCATGCAATTTTGTGTCCAATTTTAGCACTTTTTTTTTTTAAATAATCTTCACAAGGAATGATTTTTTTTCCCTCAAAAGAATTTTTTTTTTTAAATGACCAATCGAGAAGTAAAGAGATATTATGAAAGAAAACTTATAAAACAATGTTTTAAAGGGAAAAAAATTATCAATATAACAATCAAAAATAAAGTTTGACTAGCTAATTATTATTTATTAGCAAAATTTTAAACTAATAGACTTGCGCAAAAATCTTGTAAAGAAAACTCAAAATTACATTTTTTAATTAAAACTAAAAGTAATAATAATGAAAATAAAGGGAAAAATAATTATATTTTTCTCTTAATTTATACCACGGCACAAAGCAATGAATTTAAATTTCAAAATTCAAAATTGAGATAGGAAGAGAAGACACCTTTAAAATTTTATATGCTAGCCCATCCGACTACTAATATTTTCAGTAAATCCTATAAATTAACAGATAGACAAGTAGATGCTAATTTTTTTCTCCACGTCAGAAGTAGTACAAGTGTAATATAATTTACCATTGTAATCACGGGAGCATCTTCAAGAAGCTATCTAAAGTTAAGATGATATTTGATTTAGAAGGAAATATTTGGTACTCCAAGGGTAACCTAATATGATACTCCACACCAATCAACAACCTACTTTATAGGTTTAAGTGTCTTAAAAATAGAGTTCAAGAACCCAAGTGTAGGATCGTCATTGGGTTGAAGTGCCCTAATAAATTAATTAGGGTACTCTTAGAGTGTCTGAATTTTTTTCTTGATCTAGAGAGTGAAAATACTTAAAAATGAGTTCCAACAAATTCTTTAAATCAACTTTTTAAAAGTAGGACAAGGCTTATGGGCAGATAAATACCAAATTGAAGACATGGTTTAAAATAAACATTTAATAAAGTCGTTTAGTAAGTGCAAAATAATTAAAGTTTAGTGGTCATAATAACTCTACGCAACATTCCGTGGCCTATTAGTGAAATTTCACCCTAATATAAAAAAATGTTAAGAAAAAAATACACTTGTTTAAAAAATATTAGTTGTTCAAACAAGTATTATAGTTACATTTCTTATGTCTCAAGCTTACAGGGTTCAAACAACACCTAAAACTTGCCATATTTTCCTCTCCCTCCCCAATATCCTTAAAAAATAATAAATAATAAATAAATAAACCCAAACACGCGAAAACCACCAAAATTCGCTCCTCTTCTATAATAATAATTATATAAAAAATGTTATAAAA
The DNA here is from genome assembly GCA_963692815.1 of Nyctanthes arbor-tristis. Lineage (NCBI taxonomy): Eukaryota > Viridiplantae > Streptophyta > Magnoliopsida > Lamiales > Oleaceae > Nyctanthes > Nyctanthes arbor-tristis. Next base: position 7,253 of record CAVNYN010211235.1, on the reverse strand, counting down.
AAATACACTTGTTTAGAAAATATAGTGGTTCAAACAAGTATTGTAGTTGTTAAATTTCTTATATCTTAAGACTTACAGAGTTCAAACAACACTCAAAACTTGCCATATTTTCCTCTCCCTCCCCCCCGATATCCATAAAAAATAAATAAATAAACCCAAACACGCGAAAACCACCAAAATTCGTTCCTCTTCTATAATAATAATAATAATAATAATAAAAACAATAATTCTATAAAATAAACAAATCAATTCACAAACTCGAATTCTCCTCCTCTCTCTCTTAATTTCGGATTCAGTCCCTATGTCGCCTGCCTCACTGCATCTCCAGATCTCTAATATATTTCTTCTTTTGTATGTTAGTTTGTGTGTAATCTTCATTGAGCAGAAAGGGAAATTTGTGGATAAATTTGGGAGAAGTGGGTGTTGCAGCGAAGTGGCTTAGGATCGAAACAGATTCGGTCTGCGTGATTTAGCGTTTTGTCGGTTGATATTGAAGTGATTATTATTTTTTTTTTCCTACATTTTTTATCCGGAAAAAAAAATTGGTGCTCTGTGGCCGGAGCTGGTCAGATCAAGGAATAGAGACGCAGCCTATCGTACTCTGATTATCCAAGAAACAAAAGAAAGCATGCAGCATCAAGATCAGCGGAAGAAGGTAGATATTTGTGTATATGCTTTGGGGTTTCTATTTTTCTGCTCAGAAGTAGATATATCCTTTTTACATGTGATTTCACATGGTTAAAATTTAATGGTTAGAAATCGGAATTCCTAATCACAAAGCTGAGCTTTTTCTGAGAGCATTCGACTGGATGAAGTTTAATATTAATTTTAGAAGTATTCTTTTGAAAAAGTTTAATTTCACTGGACTTTGGTGTGGGGTGGGATGGAAGCTGAAATCTTGAAACAATAATTTTTTTCTTTGTTTAGATAATAGCGGTCAGAATTATGAATTTGATCCAAGGACTAAAGGTTTGCAATTTTTTCTGTGGATATATCTGGTTTTATGGTAGAATTATATTGGGTGATCATTCCGTATTTATCCTTTTCTTTAAGCTGAATGGCACTTTTTTCTTGGGAGCTTTATCCTTTCTTGCTAATAATTTGATAGCCTGAATACGATTTGTAGATTCTATATTCTTTACTTCGTTAAAATCTGTCGGCAAAAGCTACGGCAATCTAGATTCCTCCCTTTTGATTCTCGTCTGCAAGAATCTTTTAATTGTAATTCGTTTTTTGTAAGCTTTACATGGTTGAGCTTATTTCGTTCCTTCTCTTTCTTTTTTTTTTTCACTGGCTCTTGAAAATTCTGAATATTGGAAGCTTTTCCTATTTTACCTTTTGTATGGGTTTTAGGAATTCTGTTAAATAACACCTGCATATTCTTAAGTAGATTCTCCATGTACTTCTTGCTGCTGAAAATTTATTTGCAGTTTTATAATCTGATGACTATGTAATTGTGTTTCGTAGAGCACAAAAGAGATGGAGTTCTTTGCAGAGCAAGGAGATGCAAACAGATACAAAATTCTAGAAATTATTGGCAAGGGGAGCTATGGAGTTGTTTGTTCAGTCTTCGACACCCAGACTGGGGAAAAAGTAGCAATTAAAAAGATAAAGGACATTTTTGAGCATAACTCTGATGCTATTCGGATTCTGCGTGAGATTAAGTTGCTTCGGCTTTTGCGCCATCCAGATATAGTTGAAATTAAACGGATCATGCTGCCATCCTCCAGGCAGGATTTCAGGGACATTTACCTTGTCTTCAAGCTTATGGAGTCCGACCTTCATCAAGTCATCAAAGCTAATGATGACTTAACGAGCGAGCACCACCGGTTTTTTCTCTATCAGATGCTGCGGACGCTGAAATATATGCATACAGGTACTTTCTCAGTATCCATTTTAATCATCGTCTTTAAAAGATATGCACCACTTAAGACATTGAATTACAATCTGGAGATTTATGGGTGAAGATACTGGATATATACTTAACTTGGATGGCTTTTTCAGTATTTTCTATAAATTCTCAAATTTTAATCTAAGTGATTCACTAAACATTTTTGTCTTCAGCCAATGTGTACCATCGAGACCTTAAACCGAAGAATATATTGGCAAATGCCAACTGCAAGCTTAAAATATGTGATTTTGGATTAGCCAGAGTGGCCTTCAAAGATGCCCCAGCAGCAATGTTTTGGACAGTATGTCATCCTTTATACATGTCCTCATCAAGTTCAACTAATGGTTTGCATTCTTATCTTTTCACTGACGTCTTGATCACAAATTGCAGGATTATGTTGCAACGAGATGGTATAGGGCTCCTGAGCTGTGTGGATCTTTCTCGTCCAAGGTAACTTCATTTAACCAGTGCAACTCTTTTTCGCATTCTTGATTTAGACTTGAAATGTGCTGGGAGTATGGTTATATTTTATATTATGGATCATACCATCTTTAATTTCATTAGTTGCTCGGGATGGTTTCAGATTTCACTATTATTACTTGTGCTAGATATGGGTCAGTAACATGTCTTCATGTAATATAGTCTAATGGAATTGACTTGTTTATTTTAATACACAATTAATGTTATTCAGAGTGCCTTGTATGGAGTAGTAATTGTAGATTAAAAAATTGTTGTTCAGGGAGGGCTATTGAACTCTTTTCGAAGTTGATAGTTCTGTTCTTCGAGGTAATTTGCATCAGGTTGCAACATTTCCCCGGTGGGACATTTCTATCCATTTTTGTAAATAAGTCTTATGAGTGTCCATGTGTTGCTTGCAGTATACACCTGCTATTGATATTTGGAGCATTGGCTGCATTTTTGCCGAGGTCTTAACAGGGAAGCCATTGTTTCCGGGTAAAAGTGTGGTGCATCAGTTGGATTTGATTACCGATCTCCTTGGGACTCCGTCAGCAGATACAATATCTGGAGTATGGCACATTTCCTGCTTTAATTTTTAGTTTCATGCTAACTAGTTATAAGGGGCATCTTTCAAGATTTTTGTGTAACTTCCATATTACGTCGTGGATGCAGGTGCGCAATGAGAAAGCAAGAAAATATTTAGCAGAAATGCGAAAGAAGCGCCCAATGCCTTTCACTGAGAAATTTCCAAAGGCAGATCCTACATCACTAAGTTTATTAAAAAGGTTGTTAGCATTTGATCCGAAGGATCGACCAACTGCTGAAGAGGTACATTCTTAAAAGATACTCTCTCTATAAAAGCTGCATACAGTTTAGAGTATGCATAGTTATGTGGAGTTCTCCAGATATATATTTTTTTCTCTTATTTATTTACATGTTTTTCATGTATTCAATTTTAGGCATTGGCGGATCCTTACTTCAAGGGACTGGCTAAAATAGAAAGGGAGCCTTCTTATCAGCCAATCTCAAAGTTGGAGTTTGAGTTTGAACGGCGGAGATTGACAAAGGAAGATGTTAGGGAATTGATATTTCGGGAAATATTAGAATACCATCCCCAGCTACTGAAGGAGCATATGGAAGGAACTAACAGCATGAATTTTTTATATCCTAGGTTTTGAACATTTCCATAGACCATATTTTTTTTTATTGCTTTAACCTCGCGTTACATGACTCTTATAGTGTGATGGTGTTTGTACTATCCAGTGCCATAGGTCATTTCAGGAAACAATTTGCCTATCTTGAGGAAAATGATGGGAAAAGTGGACCTGTCATTCCTCCTGAGAGAAAGCACAACTCACTGCCGAGGTTGGTTCCTTTATTTAATTAATTTAATGCCTTTTCTGTTAACTCTTCAGCCTAATGAAATTTTTCAACGGTGTCAAAAGGGATATGGATTTTCTATTTTCCTATTTGCTCATTTTATTTTTAACGGAAAGAGAACTTTGTTAGCCAGAAATTAAATAGATTTTGTATGTGACTTCATTCCTGAGATCAGGCCATTTTGGCCGGTTCCATGGTGTTTACTCTTCTAACGTTTAAAATCACTTGGTCTGAAGTCTATCCCCTTGTAAATTAATGTTACTGCTCCCTGGAAAGTGGAAAGTCCTGACATTGCTTTGCATATGAGCCAAGAAAATTATATGCATGTTGTATTTGCCGTAAAAGAGTGTTTGGGCCACTGAACTACCATTGAGCTATTTCTTAGTGTTTCCATATGCAAGGATTCAGAAAATTAAGAAGGCTTGGGAGTGTGCTTCACCATTAATATCTTCTATTTCCATGTACAATAAATTGATGTGTCTCGTTATTGACGCTGGATGCAGGTCTACTGTTTGCTCAAGTGCTATACCTTCTAAGACACAACCAGATATGTCTACTCTGGGTAATCGTCAAACTAGAGAAGAAATTACCACTAGGGTTGTTTCAGAAGTCGTTTCTGGAAATCACTCAAAGGTTTTGCAGCTACCTCCACAGATGCCGAGCGGTATTTATCTTCTCCACAAATTCTTTTAGTATTCCCATGTGAATGTGAAATTAAAATGATTTGTGTCTATTGTCATGCATCTAACTGGTAACTCATTTGGAATAGACTGTAAGTTTTAAAAATTATTTAGAGCATCTCCAATGCATCTTTCCTTGTCTATAGATAACTCAATTTCTACTTTTTCCCAATCATTTTTCACTCCTTTACTTTTTCATTATTTTTGCATCACTTTTTCATCATCATTCCTAAATCTCTTTCTACATTCCCACATCCATCTCCACATCTTTCACCACTATTTTATCATTATTTTTAAATTTCTATCTCTCTCCTCTTTTTCACTTTTCCCAACTCGTTTTTCTTACACTTCTTTCCATATTCCTCTTCACTTAAAATAATTGTTCTTCTCTCACCCCTCCACCCTCCCCCCCCCCCCAAACATCATCTCCAAATCTAAAGTTACATCAGAGATGCTAGTAGATAGAAATAAGTAGTTGATAAATGGGTAGTAGTTATGGGTCCTGCAGTAGTAGACTTAGTATATTCAGTAGTAGACTTAGTATATTTGACTAAATATATGAATTTATATGTTGCAATATTTAGCAAAGAGGCTTTTTAATCGCCAGAGAATGTTATACCTGTTTATGAATAGTATTGCAATTGAGCATGAAGAACTTTAGAAAAAGGGAAAAATTTATTGTCAGGTCCTGTTATCAATGTATGCTCATTGAGTGAGTGATAGGATAGTTAAGTCTTCAAGGATGGGGGTTCAGGAGGCGTTACTGGATCTTGATATGAATTTCATTCATCCAATTTCCATGGGGACTCTGTAAAACTTCTTGTTCACTTACAAGGAGCATGAGATCGTATATCGTGCAGGTTACTACTTATTTATTGGCATTCTTTTGCTTACTTTTTCCTCTGATTAACTGAACTGTCTCCACTTTTAAATATGGTGTCTTTCCGGTTTTAAAAACGCATCCATTCTCTGTGCAGCTAAGCCGGGAAGAGTTGTAAAGCCTGTTTTGCCATATGAGAATGTCGGATGCATCAAAGAAGCCTGCAATGGCAGGGTACATGTTCAGAATGCCATTCTCCCCCCTCAGTTGATCTCCCCTCATTTCTTTGCATCTAACTCGGCACATAATCAAGAGAAGCGTCGGACTGAAACTGAGGTGGGACCATCACAAGTCAAACAAGAATCTCAACAATCCGTGCCATTAAAATCAACAAATGGCATGAATATTCCGGTCGACAACACAGTACAACATCGTCAACCTTTGCCTTCAAAGTCAACTCCAGGAATGAATGTTGAGTTAAACAGTAACCCTTATCAACTGACGCACTCAAAGGCAGGCCTACTGAATAGTCAACTTGCTTTAAATGTGAAAATGCTTCAGGCCCAATCTCAGTACAATCTTACTGGGGTTGTTGCTCACAGAGATCTGGTTGCTGTTCAGTATGTACCAAGTTAGTAGGAGATAATCACCCTTAAGCTCTCAATTAGGATGACGCTTCAGAGGGGAGTACGTCAAAGGTGAATGTATTTTGTGAATTCTGGGGTGTAATCGAATCTCTTATGTAAATGAATCAATGAGAAATTCAAGTGTTGTCTTATAGAATGTCTAGCTTGATTAGAGGATACTGGGAGAGGAGGGAGCGAGTTAATTTTTATGGAGAAGTAGTAGTCCCTGTAAATGCACAACAATTGTATTATTATCAAATTCAGTTTATAAATAAAATAGAAATTGTTCATCATGGTCGTCCAGATTCTTGGTGCTTTCTCATACACACCAACTTAATACTAACCACTTCTATGATAAATCATAAATCAGATACAAACGGCAAAAGCAAAATTGTAACAGAACAGACAATCTCCCTAATGGCCTAATCCAGGGCCAAAATCACCTTATTTTACTTGATTACAAAGTGAACCACATTCATAAGTCCGTTCGTGCAAGACACTGGAAAGTGGAAATACTTTCTGAATAGAACTCTTACTTCTTGTGCTCCTCTCTAGCCACAATCTTGAACTTCCCTGTTTGTTCTTGCTGCAAAACATAAACAGATATCAATGACAAACCCGAACCAATATAAAAACTAAAGGAGTTGAAACCTGAAACTTTAAGATAAATTAAAATGAAATGGAAAACTTGAATGATTATATATGGTCATATTACCCTTTTCCACAAATCAGTATGGGTGTTGCAGAAGCCAGCAACAATAGCCCCTTTAGTTCTTCCTTCTCTATACTCAATGCACAACTCTTCCTTAAACCCACAGGTAATATGGAAGGCTAAAGGACATTTCGGTTCCGAACAGTCAATTGCACATCCATTTTTGGTCCTGCAAATGTAACATTTCTTCTCCCACCTCCGTTTTGGCACCTGGTCACAATCAATGCCTTGTCTTCCTTCAGGATCACTGAAGAACACTTCTGGTATGAATAAAGCACACACCACATGAGCCCACTTCCCATCTTTTGTGGGTTTCAATGCACCATCGGAAACGGGGCAGAGGCAGCAAGAAAATGCATTTGGGGTACCCATTTTTTGCTTCCCCAGGCATTGGGCGCAAAACCACTCACCTTCTGGGACACCATTTGTGAAGGGATGGCCATAACAAGTGGTGTGAGCCATTAAATCACAGCCGTCGCACAGCATGTTGGGAATTAATGTAGATCCCCTGATTACGCCCGCAGGATCGTTGTTTAAGGAATTTGATGAGACAAGGGAAAAATAAAAGAACGAAGACAAATTTACGGACTATCAAAGCTTTTCACTATATGATTCAAGTCGCTACAACCATATAGAATTTCACTCACCAACCCACAACCCCCAAGTATTACAAGAAAAATACTCA
>CAVNYN010211228.1:0-11280 GCA_963692815.1 Nyctanthes arbor-tristis | reverse complement strand
TACTATGTCAATTCCATTTTCCAGACCCATCAATGCAGAATCATCGTCCACAAAGGCTATCCCCAAACGCGATTGAAAATTCTAAGTGTTTTTGGGCAGTTCGACACCTTAATTTCATGATTTGTCCTCTCCACTCACGTGCGAATTCCTAATTATCTATTGACATTGGAAAAGCAGAGCCTCTTTTTGGTTTTGGTATGAGATGTTTTCACTCCTGTTTTTAATTAACTGAGATGAACAATGCTACCATTTGTTCTTTAGATTGTTTTACCCTGTGCAAGAGCCAATGTATAAGAATACCTCTGTGAGTGACTTATCAAACAAACACACACACACACATTCAACTGAAAATCTGTATTTTGAGAGTGCTGATTACTCTGTCATGTTGATATGCTTGCTGTAGAATTAAAATTTTGGTAATGTCTGGCTTGTGTGAAAAAATCATTTAAGTAGGAGATAAAAAAAATCTAGGAGGTGAGGTATTACTGAAAAGATTACAATTTACAAGTAAGAGATTATTAAAAAAGTTACAACTTGAAGAAGTTTCATTAATTTTTAAAATTCTAATCTTTGTTGGATATATATTTATTTATTTGAGTTCAGGATGATATATAGGTTGTGTTTTTTCTTAGGGATTCCAAGAAGCTTGTTCAGCCTTTATAAGATGTTGGAATCCATTGAAGGCAGGAAAAGAAGTGTTCTAATTCTAATGCACTAAATTTTATTAGTAGTTATATTCTTCTAAAAATTGTCACTATGAGAAAGGGTTCCATCACATGACTCATCCTTAAGTGTCTTTCTCCATCAATGCCGCAGAGCATAGAATTGTATGAGTGTTGGTATAAAGTGCAGTGTTTTTGTCCAAATGTTGGATCTATTGACCTCCAATTGTATGAGGGATTCACGACACAGACATTTCTGAATGTTATGCGCTTTTGCTTGATTCTTTTTATAAATTAATGCCCACTCTAATGCTAACCTTTCAGCATGCATTTTTTGACATTATTTTAAATATTGATTGATCATATGATATCAAACATCTTTTATCTTGTTATTCATTAATTGTGCAAAATTGGCTTGTTTTGCCTTACTTTTCTCTCTAAGTGTGATATAATTAGTGCAACATGGTTTAGAAGAGTAGAAATCACATAAAACATAGATAACACAAACAATTATCTGTATGCTGAAATGTATTTGCATCATTACATCATTCTAACGCTCTCTCCTTAGCTTAAACAGAGCATACATCTGGCAGAAACAACTAGGTCTAGTGGATTATAGAGGTAGAAAGAGTCATAACTTAATCTTTAATTAATATTCTCAACTCACACTTGAGCTACTATAATATATAATGTATAATCAGACTCGTTGACGTTCTCAATAGGTGGGCAAGGCGGATTATGTTTGCTTTGACCATTTTTTGCTTCTACAGCTCCAAGACCAAGTCTGCAAAGCATACACAAGGACAAGTTATGCAAGTGTTGAACAACCAAATAGGTCTCTTCTAAAAGTTTAAATTGTTAAACATGGGGAAAATTAACCGGCCCTCATACACCATCCATGCAAACCAGATTAAAACTCTATCATCAAAGGCGTTACACATGCACAGATTTCATAACCAGGTTTCACGGAAATTTAAATGCAGCCATTGCCTTCCAATACTAGCTTGTTGAACCATCTCATCTAAAAGCTTAAGCTATCTGAGAGAGGCCATGCACCCATGCCAAAATATGTGCGCAGAGAGAGAGAGAGAGAGAGTACTTACAATCAGCATCTGATCTGATCCAGTGTTCGCTGTTCACTTTTGAAACACATTTGCTGATACTGTTTGAAGATAGATTTATGGTATTCTGTTCATATTGCTTTACGTTGGCTGCTTGAGAAGACCTATTCTTTCCATTGCCCTTTTCGGTCTGATGGTTAACCTCATGGTCATGGGCAATATATTTGGCCATACCTTTCTGCAACTTGAGCTGTTTTGTGGTTATTAATCCTTCAGGGTGAACCTTTTTGTCAAATACTTTTAATCCCTGCATGCAACAAAAAATTAAAATTGAAGAACGTATGGGTAGCTTAGTTTTTCCTACTTCTGGGCTGCATGTGTTCAAGTTTTAGACTTATATTATACATTCAGTGTTGGAGTTTGGTACTTAGGTTATATATTTACAATTCATCCAGTGTTTAACAGAAGTTAAAGTTGGTGTGAACCTTTTTCATATATAATTTAAGCTCTTCGATATTCAACAAATACATATTTACAATACTGGAGCGGGTAGAAATAGATACACTAAAGAAGATAAAGGAAGTCAAAATCATGTATGTTGGTAATTAATGCCTACCAGCAGCATGCATAGAGAGTTTACTTACCTTGGCGAGTTTCCTCGTAATTGAACTGAATGCAGTAGCCTTTCCATTTGCAGGTACAGAAGTGCTTTTTGATGTAGAATGGAGCTTCTTCTTCATCCTCTTCATGAAGCATGTTACATGATCTTCCGTGGCTTGCTTCTTGGATCCTTCTCGTTTTCCTTTAGGGTTGTCTTCAACTATCTTTTTTTTCTTAAAGAGCCCCTCAAATGGTGCCTTTTCTTTATCTGGTTCTACACTTATCCCATGAATTGATGAGCCAAGGAGATAATTTTGCGGAGGAAATGCCCCCGTATTTGTGTAGCCTGCAGAATCTTTCCCTTCAATCCATTCATTACAGATGGTTATGATGCTAGCTAAACTGCTCCTCTGGGAAGATGAATCATTCCCAATCTCTATCTCTTCAGATTCAACCTCGAGAAACTTTTCAAGCTCATAGTTTATAAACTTCAGATCGTTCTCTTGTATTTCTGCCTGTTCATTGGTAACATGCTCGGAAGCCATTGGAAATGTGGGTGTCGGGGGGTATGTATCCATCAGCTCTGAACCCAAAGTTCCAATAGCAAGAAAAGTAAATGGCTCATATGATTCTTCTTGGGATATCGTTTCGACTTTGTTAGAGTTCCATGAGTGCGAAAAAGTATCTGTTGTTTCCACATGGAATTTTTGTTCATCAAAAAACCCCTGTCCCGAAAAGCAAGTGGAGGGGTTTCCTGGATGGAATCCTAACGTGAAATTATGCACTCTTTAGTTCAGACACATAACATGCCGGCCCCTATTGAAAATAATTCAGAAATTTCATGCAGACCTCGGGCATATTGGTTGGGGAGTGCGCAAGTATGTTTAACAGCTTAATTTGATCAATCAGAAATATGCTATAATTATGACACGTTACCTCTTGTGAAATTCCTCTGTGGTTCTTTGGTGTTCCGGTTTAACTTTCGATGCATCCAACCTAGTAACTGCATGAAAAGCCATAGTTTATAAAAAGAATGCATGATTTCTTCCAAATTTAGGAAGATTTTGGACTCACCTTCATCCTCAAATCTCCGTGTTCAAGTGCTGATTACGACGGACTAGCTTTCTTTCCCTAAAATAGGTAGTTTAAGGGTATCGGTTGACATAGGTGCCAACTTTTATCCCAAACAAGTTGATCCTAGAAGAATCTAGGATAGAGTTGAGAAGAGAAAAACAAGGAGAAAGTTACAAGACTATAGTTGGACAACCTCTGTCGACATGGTATGAAATGAGGAGTGGGCCTCAAAGTCTAGACCCACATGTGGGTAAATGCTTCATCTGCCATGAATTCATGTGTGTTTGCTTCTTGTTGTTAGGAATATTGTCCTGAGTATATGATGTGTACTTGGAATGGACACTAATCATCATGTCTCACCACATTATTCAACTGCATTAATTGCCAATTCTTGCAGTAGCTGCTGGAATGTATAAAATCTGTGACAAAAATAACTGAGGTTAATTTAGGCTTTTCATGTTATTTACAATCTTGGGTTTAGTTATACTCATAAGCGTGCCTGAGTATAGACCTTCTAGGCGGTCGTTTAGGGCCCCGATCATGATTCAACAAAAAAGTCTCTGAATTTAACTATTCGAACAATCTTTACTGGACTACATGCCAATAAATTGAAGGGTGCTTTAGATAATTGGGTGTAAAATGGAATGCTAATTGAAATATACACTTGGCTCATTAAAAATTGCACAAATACAAACAAGTACTGCACAAATACACTAGTGTATATTTGAAAATAAATTACATGGATAATTAACCACACAAAAAAAAATAAAAATAAAAATCAACAACTTGTAACCCACCATAACTGACAATTTTGAATCTTCCAGATTTCATGGGTTCTTGATAATATTATTCAAACCATGCACATTGCACCATCCTCTATATATACAATCATCAAGAATCAATCAAAATTGAAAATTCTAAGTAATAACATGAAACCATAATCACAACAATCTACATTTCTCACCCTTCCATTTCAAGGTAAGGCTTCATTTCTCTAATCTTTATGATACTCTGCACCTCCAAACATTCTTCAATGGCAGATTTCAAGCCATGATTCATATTGCTAAATTTATAAAATAAACAATGACATATTGGGAAATATGCAATTCTGACACCTCCGGTTTCTGTTTTCATATTCATCGTTTGGCTCTGTGTACTTATACATCTCCCAAGTTTGCCATAAAAACATGATTAATTTTGCTCTTCGCCAATATACAAACTGATGGTTTGTTGTATCAACATTAATACCTTCGTGAGGGACGTAAGGGATTTATTTTGCAAAGCTGGTTTTACTTGAGTTTAATTACATCAGTGGTTCCTTGTGAATGCTTTCACATAGTTATGGCATTTAAATTGGTTGATGATCTTTATCGGCAGGTTGTGAACCTTACAAAACGTAGAATAATGATAGGGGTGATGATATATTATAATGGAATGTGGACATTATCAAATCAGTACATGAATCATAGTGCGTCTAATATATTAATTCCAGACAACTGTAATAATTAGTCAACCACATCAGCAATGCTAAACAAGCTTATACAGTGCTTGAACTGACTAAACAAGCCTTTTCTTTTTCAGAGTTGAGGAATGAAGCGAAATTATGTATGCCGAGCATATTTATGTCCCCATAACTACAATAATTTATAAAAATATGGCTTAACAAGTATCATATCACCCCAATGTATCGTGTCATTCTCAATGTCATTACATGCATCTTCAAAAAACATAAACGAAGATTGTGAAAATGTAAGATGAACCAAATCTCAACTAGATTATACAATTGCGCTAGGCAACCATAAAACATCATGTTCTGTGTTTAACTATAAATATTCTATGCCAAGCTAAAAAATGATCCGCTCGAGAAGAGTAAAACATTGGCTAACTAATGGGCTCCGTGTTGAAGTAATCTATCAAAGTAATTCTCGAAGATTAACAAGCAAGTACTAGAAGATTGGCTAACCTAAGAAGAATATGAATATCAGAGACTTAGACAATGAAGTATAAAGACCATTGCTACTGATCAATGCATTACACAAATTCTAACAAGTATTATTAGAAACATTAGTGGTCCGTCGTATCAAAGTAACGTATTTCAAAGGTGTTGTATCATAGCCATGTATCATATTAGAATGACCTATTTAGTTTTTCTGTAATAAATATGTTTAATATTTAGAATGACCCATACCCCATGTTGGCTTTTGAGTTCTTTTTACTTATCTACTCTGTATTTTCTTTTTAATAATTTGTACACTTATGAAATGTAAAATAACCAAATTAAAATATTAATTAAGGATAAAAAACATATTTAAAATTCAAAAATAAAATCGATCAATAAAGCGTATTAAAGCTATCGAACAATCTATCCACAACTTTAAAAAGCTAAACTGAGTATCCGTTTTGTAAAACTATTGAAGATAAAAAAAAAAAAAACATTAGTCGTGAAGTATGTAATGGTCGATAATTTATCAATGAAACAAAAAGCCACAAATACAAGAGTATGTATAAACTTTGTATCAGAGAAGCACATCAGCCATTCGATTTAATGGTCATCGTGTCAACCGACATTTGCACCGCTAAGTATCATCAGATATCGTATCAACTGATGAATAGGTATTAACCTTTTTTAAATTAATTAATAGACTATCATTAATTAAAAAGATAAATAAACTACTTAAAAAGGGTAACAGAAAAAAGAAAAAAGGATAATGAGTAAATTTAAAATTCAAACGCTAAAAATCTATGTGAATCAGATCAAAATCTATATTAAATTACACCCAAATTACATAAAATATAAATGAAAGATTACATCAAGATATTATTATAAAATAATTAATAAATCTAATAATAAATATTTAACCCCTAAAAACGTGGAGTGTAAATCTGATGATAAACTGTGTAAAAGTGCCAAACTATATATATATATATATATACACACATGAAAATACTAAGCATGCCCTGAAAAAATGGCGTGAGGCGTAATTTCAGCTAAATTGAAACTAATTAAATAACTATTACTGAAAGTTTATATTTCAAGTATGGAATAGAATACATAAAAGTAACATTTCTTAGTTGACGAAGGAGAAAAAAAGTTAATTTTTAAGTATAACTTATAATATGTTTATTATATATTTAACTTATTAATACCTTTAACAATTAAATCTTTACTATATAAGTTTTAGCTCAGGGCCTCCATTAAATTTTAGTTTAAAAGTTGCTTAAGACCACTGAAAACCTAGGAACGGCCCTAGCTATGCTTTGATCTTCTAAAGTTGATAAGGAAAATGATGCTGAGGATACTGTTTGGATTTAATTCGAGTTTGTTTTAAGGATTTTGTGAGATTAATTTTCTATTCAAGAATTGAAGAGATACTTAAAATTTAAATATCTACAAAATAGTGTCATATATTGACGTGATCTAGTCTGAATCTAGAAGGCAGACATGGCTTCTGCATGAACAAACAAGAAAATATTGTTCTCTTTCTTTCTCTCTCTTTTCTTTTTTCCCCTCTATAATTTGCAGTATTTTCAGGTATATGGTATTTGGGCAATTGGTAGGGCCATCTTGTATTTTTGTTTTAATATGTCACATTTTTTAATTGAATCTTGTTCATCATTAGGGCCACTTGGGATCCTGCTCCGGACTAGGAATTTCATGTGGCGTCAGTCAGTTTGACTAGGATTCTTGTTCTCACTGGGCACGATCGAAAGGTTAGTGCTGCAACGCACGGTTTAGGCTTCGTTTCTTCTAGGAGTTTCCTTATCATGTACGTACATAATAATAAATTAAATAACACCGTCACTTTTGAAAAGGAAAACTATTTAATATACCTTTGCTCTTTCTATTTTTTTATTTCTGATAGATATGAATTAATGTTTTCGTTCACCTACTTCAAATACTTAAATATATATATCATTTTTTGCTCAAATGTTCTAATATCACTTTAATAATTTAATTGAAGCATCCATACTTGCAAGTAGCTGGATTCCAGTAATTATAAGATACAAATAGAAAGTGATCATTCTCTTTAGCGCAGAGAGCCTAACACATTATGGTTTACAAAGTTAAATCAAAGAATAGGTTAGAGCTTAAAATCAAGGATTGATTTTTCACAATATGGAGCATTATACATTGAAAGGGTCTCCTACAGATGCTCTAAGCATATATCTTAAGTTCAAGTCATCACATATAGTTAATCATTCATAAAACATAGCTAGCGTAGTCTACAAATACGAGGGCACGCTGCAATTCAAATTTAAATAATCGTTGTCAAGAAGTTGTATACGTCCTAAACAGACGGCTTCACATTTTTATACTTTTTATAGAATTGATTCCTAGAAAAATCTTCTTAGACCATCTTTTTTTGAACCTCTTTTGAGCGGTGAAATACTTCTAAGAAACAGTTACTCAACAAAACAGCTTTTTTGGTTCAAAAGTCATTGAAATGAGCTCGTAGCATCCTAAATGCAAATTCAACCTCTTCCTAAAAGAGGGAATCCCCTTATCTTTCAAAGTGCAATGCAGTGATAAGTTATAAGGTTTAGCAAACAATGGTTTCTCTCTGAGCTCAACAATGTAAGTTCAAAATTTTATATCTAGAATTAAGCTTTGTGTACAAAGGGTATCGCCTGTGGGATCCCACTGCACATAAGGTAGTTATAAGTAGAGATGTAATATTTGCAGATGGTAAGCTACAAGAACAGGAAAATGATAGCACTTCAAAAGAAACACCAAAGATTACTACAGTTGAGATTGAAAATAAACAAGAAATATATTCTTCTGAAATAATACCACAGCACAAAGAGGAAGAACAAGTTGAGTCTATAGCTCCATAACTCCGAAAGTTGACTAGAGATAAGAGACTGCCAGCTTGGCACTCGGATTATCTTATGGGAGGCAATGTTGCATACTGTCTATTAACAGAGGATGGAGAGTCATCAACTTTCCATGAAGCTATAAACAGTCAAGAAGCTTCTCTGTTGATGACAGCAATGCAAGAAGAAATTGATGCACTCCATAATAACAAGACATGGGAGCTTGTTCCACTGCCACAAGGAAGAAAAGTCATTGGCAACAAATGAGTTTATAAAATAAAGTGAGATGACAATGACCAAGTGGAGAGATATCCTGCTAGATTGGTGGTAAAAGGATATGCTCAGAAAGAAGGTATTGACTTCAATGAAATATTTTCTCTTGTTGTTCTGCTTACAACAGTTAGAGTAGTCTTGGCGATGTGTACTATATATGACCTGTACATAGAACAGTTAGATGTGAAAACTCCATTTCTTCATGGAGAGCTTGAAGAAGAAATTTTTATGCTCCAACCATAAGGATTTAAAGAAAAAGATAAAGAAAGCTTGGTTTGCCAGTTGAACAAATCTCTATACAGTCTCAAACAGACGTCGAGGTGTTGGTATGAGAGATTTGATTCCTTTATCATGAGCCTTAGATACAACAGATTGAATTCAGACACTTGTGCTTATCACAAAAGATTTGGTGATAGTGATTTCATCACTTTGATGTTGTATGTTGATGACATGTTGGTAGCAGGCTCAACAAAGATCGTATCAAAGAATTGAAGGCATAGTTGGCTATGATGTTTGAAATGAAGGACTTGGGACTAGCAAACAAGATTCTTGGGTTGCAAATTTTCCGAGACAGAAATAATAAGAAGATTTAGCTTTCTCAGAAAAATTATTTGAAGAAAATCTTGCGGCGCTTTAATATGCAAGATTGTAAGTCAGTTATTACCCCTCTTCCTATTAATTTCAAATTATCCTCAAGTATAAGTATTAGTAAAGAAGCAGAGAGGATGGAGATGTCTTGAGTACCGTATACATCAGCAGTGGAGAGTTTAATGTTCGCTATGATTTGTACAAGACCAGACATTGCACAAGCAGTGGGAGCGGTCAGTTGATACATGGCAAATCCTGGTAGAGAACATTGAAATACAGTAAAGAGGATCTAAAGATATATGAAGGGAACCTCAGATGTTGCATTATATTATGGAGGGTCAGACTTTGTTGTCGGAGGCTATGTTGATTCAGATTATGTAAGTGATCTTGACAAAAGTAAATCCACTACATGATATGTGTTTACTCTTGCTAGAGGAGCTGTAAAATGGGTTTCAAAGTTGCAGTCTATCGTGGCCACTTCAACGAACAGAGGCAGAATATATAGCAGCTATACATGCTAGCAAAGAGATAGTCTCATTGCAAATGTTAGTGGAGGAGCTCGGGTAAAAGCAAAAGAAGGTTGCTCTATCTTGTGATAGTCAGAGGGCTTTGCACTCAGCAAAGAATCCAGCATTTTACCAGAAGACAAAACATATTCGTGTACAATATCATTTTGTACGGGAGAAGGTGGAAAAAAGAAGTGTAGATATTCAGAAAATCCATGCTAAAGACCATGTGCGGATTTAGGGTGGGGTGATGGAGGCCGTCGCCCCCACAATAACTCTAAAAAGTTCGTTTTGTATTAGGAAAATTTTTAAATTTTATTAACTTGCCCCCAAAATAAAATATAAATGAACAGTTGAAAGTTATGTAAAATTAATATTTAGTGTAGTGGTAAGAGTTTAATGTGTTGTTTTTAAGATGTCATGTGTTCAATTCTCAAACTTTACATGTTTCTTTTGATCAATTCTTTTATCTTATATATCTCCTTTTGATAATATTTTACAAATAACATTTTCTTTTTCTTCTCATTTTATTTTTGGTTTTAAAAATATTCATTATGTAATTCTATTTTTATATAGTCTTCAAAAAAAAAAATCTATTTTTATGTATAGTCCACTAGGAAAATTGATTTTATATTATATACAATTTGATAATCATTTTTCTCCCTTAAAACGTCAATCTTTACTATAATTCAACATGTTAAAAATATTTAGTAAATGTGATGTTTCTTATTTATTTATTTATTTATTTATTTATCTATGTGCGTATTCACTTCACTATTTTTATTTTATCTCGATGTACAATTAATGTTTATATAGCTTTCTATATAAATAATTGCTTGTCATCTAATTTAGTGTTATTGGCCACTATAACACTACTACAAATCGCCCTCACACACAAAAAAATCTTAGATCCGCCACCGCTAAAGACAACCTAGCAGATATGTTGACAAATGCTGACAAGTTTATATGGTGTCGATCCTTTATTAGCCTAGTGGAACATAAGCAGTATGCAAATGACAATATAAAAAAGGAAGCAAGAGCTACAACAAAAGTGACTTTAAGTGGAAGAAATGTTAAGATAAAGCTACTTTTATAGAAGCTTGTAGATAAGTTTTGAGAAGTAAGAGTTAGAATCCAAATCGAACTCTTCAACTTGCTAAAGGATAACGCTTATTTTTAAAGAGTTCAAAACTAAATTGAACACTCCAATTGACCAAGTCAAAGGAGGTTTAAGATTTCTTAATGGTTAAGGTTTAGACTTTTGACAACTAATTACAAGTTGTAAAAAGAAGAAGAATTCAAGAAGAATTTGAAGACTGCATAGCTAGTGACAACCAAGAGTTCATAACTTTACATAACCTATTCCTAGAGAAGAGAGAGAGAGAGAGAGAGAGAGAGAAGTTTCTCCTAAAAGTGTATTCCTTTTTCCTTCCTAGAATATAGTCTCAATAAGAGAGAAATAATCCATTGTGTTCTCCTTACGTGTAAAGAGAAGGTGTTATAATTCTTTTACAAGTATTGAAATTCTTCTACAAGTTTGCTCCTTATTTATTGTTCATATATTTTCCTAGTTTCCTCATTTCAACTTCAGTTGCAAAGTTTGTATATTACTTCTACAACTTCCTTTATAAAAAGTAGCATCAGAACCTAAATTGATCTTAACATTGAAGGGTACCAAAACTTGTCGGTCGCGATTCAGTT
>CAVNYN010211216.1:0-13524 GCA_963692815.1 Nyctanthes arbor-tristis | reverse complement strand
ATATACATTTAGTGCCTAAGATTAAACTTTCATTTTCTTCCTCCTACTCATATCACAATACCAACCTTAGTTCACACCGACAAAGTTCAACTTTTACAATGTCCAACAGGCAGTGATTTAATGTATTTCAAGCTTTCACACTAATCAATCATTAGCATTATTTCTAAGTAGGAGTAACCTCTTTAACCCTCCTAACATATGAAATCATTGTCTTAACCGATTATCTAGCCGTTTGTGTGTGTTGGTCCAGTCGAACAGGGGAGGGAAAGGGCCGAATACCTCTTTCTGGCGAGGTTAGGGCGCGGGCAGCAAGATCCACAGAGAGAGAGAGAGAGAGAGAGAGAGATTGCCGATTGGAAAGCGAAGGACGAAAGACTGGTAAGTGAATTGCATCTCCAATACGTAGTCGTAGTCGTAGTCGTAGTCATAGTCATAAAATAAATTGATAAGTGTCAAAAAAGTGTTTATTTGGTTGGCACACTAAACGTTTGACATTGTTATAGAAAATATCATGAGATGACATTATTTATGACAATATCAAATATTAATTTATCTAAATAAAAAATTTTTGTAACTCTATTTTTTCAAAATACCTAATCATAATTTACTAAATATACAATGTTAATATTGTTGTATTAAAAGATTTTTTAAATATATTGTCAATATTCTTTGACACATATACACTTAAGACATTTCACATTAACTTTACATTAAAGATATTCCAAGGACAGTGAGTCTGTGATCCAGAATCGAGGAATCAAAGGGGAAAAATGGGAGACAGGTAGGACCTAAAAAGCGTAGTATTGAGTCTATACGTGTTTCAGCATATTAATACGTGATAAAAATATTATTAACATGTGATAAAGTGTAAAGCGTGACGAAATATAAAATTTAAACTTTAAGTATAAGTGTCGTCTAAATAAACATGTTAAAACACTGAGTTAAAGTAATAATTAAAAGAGAAAATGTGATTTGAGAGTATAATTTTATTCACCTCATTTATATCTCTACCCTCCGTTAAAAGGAGGTCAGAATTATTGAGGGTAGAGAGAAACAACATTTAATAGGGATAGAGGGGTTAAAGTAATAATTAGTAGAGAGTGTGTGATTTTGGCTGATTGTCTGTTTTCTAAGAAATCAAAACTGAAACCAGTGTGACGCACAATCAGCGCCACAATGCACAAGTGATGGACCCACCACTCCCAACTTCAAGACCCAAAAAATAAAAATCGAAAGCCCCTCTCGCCTCCCCCACAATTCAGATTCTAAGAAACCCCCGCCCCCATCCCACCCAAACCTCAAAACCTAAAGTAGCCACCCCCTCCGGTCGTCTTCCACCTACATCTCTTCACAGCCGACCGTCAACCGCTCAAGAAACTGTCATCGCCGGAGACTAGACAACCCTCAAATCAGATCACCATCTTCGAAACACCCCATCTCTTTCACTGTCGACTTCGAGGCACCTGGTCCACTACCTTACGGGCCTCACCGTCAGCACCAACTTAGCCTAAGACGAATAGGGTGCAAATCCCCATCTTCGACCACTGCAGATCCCTCACTTCCTTCACCTCCTGGCCTTGAACCTTTTTTTTTTTTTTGGCTTCATCTCGAGTAATCAAATCCACTTCCTCCACTCTCTCTCTTCTTTACTCTCTTTAGGATTAGCCCAGAAAATTTACTGCACTTCTTCAATGCATTATGATGTTATGATCCTTTAAAGTAATTGTTAAAAATTCCTTTATTATTCCTTCCCTCTTTCTTGTGATCTGAAATCTAGAACCTCAATATTCCATTGGATGCAGGCCTAGAAGAAGAATAGAAACAAGATTACAGAAAATATCTACCTGCAGGAGAAAGAAATGGGGATTTTTGTGTTTTGGTGTTTCTGGGAAGGGGCGGGGGGGGGGGGGCGTGAACTCAGTGGGGAAAATTTCTAGGTAAAAGTTCTGTTTGACTGGCTTTTTCTGAATTGAAATTGTTTTATCTTAGCTGGTGGGGCCTCTATATTTAATTGTGGGATGATTAACTTGTTTTCTTTTCTTTCTTATTTTCTCTTTCTAATATTATTACTTTCTTATTTGGACAATACGAGGTCGATATTTAATTGAAATATATTTAAAATAGGCCTCAAATTAAAGACTTTGTTGATAACTTTAATATAAATTAGTTTTTAAGATCCAATTATATCATTGATAAAATGTATCAAAGGGAATAAGTAAAAGTATTAATTTTATTTTTTTAATTTTGACATACATATTTGTTTTTAAACTTATTAATTCAAGTAAATCCTAAATGTTATATTTACATTTTTTATTTTTTTAATTCAAGTAAATTCTAAATGATATATTCTAAATTCTATTTCTAACAATATTACTTTTTTATTTCAATGAAATCCTGTCGATATTTTAATCGAAGCATATTCAATTAAGAGATCAAATTAAAGATCTCGTCCAACACTTTAATATTAGTTAATTTGTAAGATCTAATTATAAGTATATAATATACTAAATGCATGAAAAAATATATTGTTGTAAATTATTTAATTATATTGTGAATGACTAATGTATCCTCAAACCCTAGACTTATAAATATGGGTTTTTGGTTTTCATAATGATATACAGAATTCTTGAGTTTGCTCTCTATTTTTCTGTATTTTCCTCCCAGTTCATAGCACGTTATCAGCACAATCTGTTCTTCAATTATTTTGCATTTATATTTTTATGATGAATCATGAATGAAATCATAATTACTATGATTTTCCTTCAAAAAGTCGGGTACCAAGAGATTGAATTTTCTTCTTGTCATATGAGACGATTTAATTTATTTTATTTTGGTGTTTACATATCATCTTATCGGGATCTTCTTCCAATTTAATGGTGAGACGGATTTCAATTTAGTTCACGAAACAATCTACCAATTTAATGGTAAGATTCCTTCCAAATTTTACAACTGTAGATTTTCCAAGAAAATTGTTGATTTATTAAGATAAGCTGATTCTACATATGTTTCTCGAATTTTGACTAGAAGAGATTTATGCAACTAGATCACAATATTTGTTTTATTGTGGATTGCAAATATTCAATTTTAATGAATTTTTAGCATCTAATTCTTTATATCATGATGACAATTATTATTTTGTTTTACCATATGAAAGAGATCATGAATTCTCTATTCATTGATCCCATTTCTTCAGATAATTGTAGCAGTCAATCATGTAATAAATGTGGATATGACAACTACTATTTATACTATTTTTATCCTTCCTTGTCGTTCTAGAAATGACGACATGATATACTACTGTACATTTATGTATTGTCATTGGTATATTTTTTTTATTGGAAGTAATCTTAGATTCGCTATAATTAATATAGTGTCTGTGGGGATTTAAATTATATTTATAATAATCTTGAAGATTATTATAATTACATTATAATAATTCTTGAAGAATTAAAATAATATCTAATTAAATATTCTAGAAGAATATGCTTGACTCTATAGCAGCACAAAGATGTGTGCATAATTATAATTTCTTAAAGAAACATAAATTCTATATTTTTAGTTGTTCTTGAATATTTTTGATATATAATGTTTTGTTGTGTTCTCAAAGAATCACAACTTATCTCTTACTAAAAACGTATTTTGATAGAACATAGTTTGTTTTCAAAATTATGAGATTTATTTATTATTAATTGTGATTTCCCAAAGAAAACACAATATTTATTCTAAAAGAAAATATTATTTAATCCTCAAGAATCATGCTTTTTGTTTTTTATTTATCATTATTATAATTGTTATTATTTGTGTCCTATTAGATTAGATATTATTCATATTATTTACATTAGATATACATATTTATTGTATATATTAATTGTTATAATTGAGCTAATATTTTGTTACTCTAGAATTGGTACAATTTATTATTATATTTCAGTTAAATATTACTTATACTTAGATAACAGTAATATAAAATATCTATGCTAGATATTTCTGAAGAATATTTAGTTATTGTTCCTGAAGTAACAATGTTTTAAATCAATATTAATTAGCAATGAAAATTTAATATTGCTCTTGAAGAGTATGTTATTGTACGATTTAAATTTAGTGAAACAATTTATTGATTATTCTTGAAAAATCACTATAAGATAATATTATTTGTTCAGGATGAACAAATTATTACAAATTTTAATATTTTAGAGGAATATTAAACTACTCCAACAATAGTAGCAGTCTAAATGATATGAAATGTATTGCTCATAGAGAATAAGTAGTAACAATTCTTAAAATTCTTTGTTATTTGATAAGTAGCAACAATTTAGATTAAGTATACTCCTGAACAGTGAGTTTCATATAAATTATATCTAATAAATCTTGGGAGTCACTTTTAAAGATCTTTAATGAAATCCAAAAGATTTCATTTAAATCTAAACTATAGATGATTTTTTTCTATGTGAATTATGAACAAAAGATATTTTCACAGCATTGTATTTTATAAAAGTTTTATCTAATTAGTTTCCTTTCATTGTCACCTACCTCATACACCATGGGGTAAATGCGTAAGTTTATTAAAGGAAATCCACATGCTCTTACCATTGGTGATCCTTATTTTGGATAATTAGTTATTGGGATATTTAAATTATTATATTGATGTGTGTGTATGTGTGTGATTGTTTAATTTATTAGTAAATTATCAATTTATATTTGTCATATTTTCTTGAAAAATTACGATTAATGAAATATATCGATAATTCAGAAGATTATTGTGATGATATTATTTGTCATGATTCTTTAAATATTGCAATTTTATATTATATTCATCGTCTTTTATGGGAAAAAATGATTAAATAATTGTTAAAATAACTCAAAAGATTATTGTAATATAAATAGATATATTCTTGAAGAATCGCTAATTAAATCACATATTCTAGAAGAATATGATTGGCTCTATAAGAGTGTGATATGTATGATTGATTATTGTCTTCATGAAAAAAAAAACACGATACACAAATATTCTTGAAGAATAGCTCTATATTATTCTTTTAGAAGCAATTTATTTCTTTTATTTATTCATTATGTGCATCAATTTCTTTATTATTTTATTTAATTATCCCACTAGATCTAATAATTCACAATTGGTTGAAATATTAGAGTATGAGTATTATATGATCCTGAAGAATAATTTATACAAGATCTATTTACTTTGACAAATCAATATTCTTGAAGAATATTGAATCATTACTCTTGAGGTAGTAATAGTCTATATTAATTCCAAAAGCGTTATTTACTATGCTCCTGAAGTAGTACAACTCTTGATAAATTTGAGATTTTTATATGTATAAGGTTGACACAAGCAATAATGTTTATCCCTGGAGGTGATTATAAAATTCATGCAATTCAATATTCTTGAAGAATATTGGACTAATATGGGTTATTACTTCTAGAGTAGTAGTAGTTCAAATAAATTGATATTTGTCATGAACAGTAGATTTGTATAAATCTAAATCTAGTAGAAAAACTTATTATTTTTATTAGAGAATTATAGCTCTGCTAGTATTACAAATGAAAAGTTCATGATCAAGAGGAACAAGACATTATAGATTTTAATATTCTAGAAGAACTTGAAGTTTTGCTCTCGAAGAAGCACTCTAATTAAGATACTTTATATCTTGAAAACTACAGTACAAATTTGATTCAAGATTTTGATGTGATCCTGAATATTTCATATTAGAAATTTTATTGTACTTTTTAAGTAGTACGAATCTTGGATAAGATCACAGGTGATCTTATATATCATCATATGAAATAAATCTTGAATATAATATTATAACAATTAGAATATTGTGTTAAACTTGAAGTTCAATTATTTACTAATTAAAGTTCCAGAAAAGCTTATTAAGGTTAATTACCTTTTATTATAATGTACTAAAATATTAGTATGATATTACTTGTTTACATTAAACATGAGGTTCAATATTTTATTTGACATGACGAGTTAGACCATCCAGATTTATTAATGTGAAAAGTATCAAGATATATGTGACACTTGATTAAATAATTTTCATGTGCTGCATAGTCTCAGGCAATTTGTTGCTAATTATCACTAGCTAAATTTAGAATTAAGTTTCCAAATATATCTGAAAATATTTAGGTTGAACTTTGTGAGCCCACTCACCCTACATGTAAACATTCTAGATATTTATAATTTGAATTCACTAGATGTCACATGCGTCATATTACTCATAACCCGATGTTTATGAGATTATTTGCTTAATTGATTGATAATTAACAAAGTTTCAGATATAAAATAAAGATATTTGTGTATTGCTAGTGAACTTTATCCTAAAATTATTAAGGATTTATATTTTGGTTGAGATACTTGATTGCCTATGGTGTAGCAAGACCATTAAATATGACTCAAGTTATTTGCTACTCTATTAATTGAGAATAATATTTTCTATTTAAGTAAAAAACTGGTATTTCACTTGCAGCATTATTATAATTTGCTAAATATAAAATTTATGTGATACCCCTTTATAGTTGGCTTACAGTCAGAAGCTCTCTGAATCTCATTGTAGCACAATTTTAGTTTCTCATTTTCTTATATTTGTTTGTTTTTAAATTATATTTGATGTTTGATTTTTAGATATATTTCATCACAATACCTATAAATAAATAAATCATTGGTACACATCTAATTTTTATTTTCACAACAATGAATATATTTTTGACTTTCTCTTTTTGGTATATTTGAAATTATCTTTTAATTTATAGATAAATATTTAATTTTTAAATTTTACTCAATATTCATCATTCAAAAGAGAACTCATCCAGCTTAATTAGATAGATTTTTTTAAATTTCATATGTTTTAATTTCTTTTCTCTTGAGCTTTCCAATATATGTAATGGAAAATGATCTTTAGCATTTTTATGTAGAATTTCAATGATAATGGTTCAGTCAAAGGCAAATGTAGCTACAGTTTAGCATGGATAGGTCCAATTTTTTTTAATTTATATAAAAAAATTTTAAAAATTTATGTTTAGTATTATTAATTTGTAATTTTTTGTGTTACAATCCTTGTAAATTAAAATTTTAAATCTGCTACTGGATACAATGTTTTAAAACGATGAATAAAGAATAAACAAATACTTATTGGGGAGGGGTGGGTAGGGGTTCAAGGTACACGTATTCATAAAATAAATGGGATATCAATCTTCGACAACAATTATGATGTCTTCTCAATTAGTGCGTAATCTATTAGAGTCAGTGAATAAATAAAACTACTACAAGTTGCCGCTTATTGATTATTTCTAATTTCATATAAAAGGGCTCCATGCATGAAATTTTTTTCGAGTTCCATCTTGCGTTCTAATTAATGCTACTACTAATAGCCAATTGAATTCACATTCAATTACATTGATTAAGTTGGAAGAACAACAAATTCTGGGCGTATACACCTACGTTGCTTGTGTTAAAAATATAACATGATCAAGTTTTATTTAGGAGGTCATAGCACACATTATTGAACTTCCAAATTCTACTTTTGTATATTAGTTGTTGAGTTTGCAGTGTGAATCTATTAAATGATAATGATGATGATTGATATTTTCAACTAATGCATATGGACAAAAAAAATTATCGGATGAATTTCGTTTGTCTTTTTAATATTTTTGAGCTCCACGGTACAAAAAGTTTATTTGTGTTGTTAAATCAATTGGTTATACATTTATGTTTTTATATTTTATATTTTAAATGGATCTACAAATATTTTTCATTCACTGTTCAACTTTCTTTTGAATATATTTTTTAACATTGTTATTTTTGTGCATCGTACGGGTGTTAAACTAGTTATTATGGGTACACATGATTTTGTTAAAATTCATGAATTTGTGGAATTTTTATATGTGCGCACTACATATTCGATAAAATGCTTCAAAGATTTGTTTTGAAAGTTGATGCATTGCCTAGAGACATTAAGTTTGTTATGCAAATTAATATGGAGTTAACAAACTAAATTTGATGTTTTTGATGTATTTTGACACGATTCTTTAGTTAATATAATTTTTTAGCACTAAGACATAGTTAATCTTTTCCTTTATACATTGTTTAATTAATTTGAATCAGTTTCCAATATAAATTAAATATGCATATAGTGAATAACATATATATAATCCATATTATTTGGGATCAAAATATGGCCTAGCCACCAAATAATTTTTCCCTATAAGAACTCATTTGTATGGAGAAGCAGCGTTTAGTTTACAAAATCATTTATATGTTAGTTTGTGGGAGCAAGAATATAGGCAACAAATGTTCTATCGACAAAAAAGTTATTCGAAGGGAAAAGTATTGCTTAGGCTAGAAATCAAAATTATTTTGTTAGCAAAAAAATCCTTATTGATCGAATATATTTTGTCACCAACGAATTTAGGCAACACATTCTTTTTGTGTGCAAATGGTTTGTCTGGTTATATCTTTCCATATGAAATTATTTTGTCAGCAAAAAGTACTTTTCTTGACGAATATATTTGCCGTGAAAGAATTTGGCCGACACATTTCATTTCCCTGCAAAGGATTTGTAGGCTTATATTTTTTCATACAAAATCTTTAATTGTTGGTTAAACCCTTTCCCGCCATGATTTGCACCACAAACTTGACCACAAAATAATTTCATTTGGAAAGTTTCCGTATACAAAAATTGATCTTTCCCCACAAAAATAATTTGCAGGGAAATCCAAAATTTTTCGTAGGCTAATAAGTTTTATGTTAATTGAGTCATAATAAATTAAGTACACCTAAAAAGCTGCTCTATGCTCACATTCCATTATTTCTTCCTTTTAGTTCCGACCGTTTGTAGAGTGACTAATAAAATGTGTATATAGTATGCATTTATTTATTTATTTAAGTACTATACTTTTAAAGTTATAATAATAATCACAATAAACAATTTATTTATATATTTTTTTAGAGTACAAGAGACAATATGTTAGTTAGGTTAGATTAATTTTTTAATAATATATTAAATTCTCCAGCTATAAAGCGAGTTTATAAAAAATGGAAAATGTTTCGAAGGTAAATTAAAAAATAAAAGTATGGGGTGAAATGGAAAATCAAAAGTTTCTCACACATTTACCTTTTTTATATTTTATATTATATATTGTAGAGATGTAGATATAGTTACCCACTTGAGCACTTGTTAATTTCTCAAGTCTAAATCTCAACAACATTTTGCATCACTTTGATTTTGTGAAGAACCCGTTGGAAGGTAACTCTCTTGATGATCCTTTTCTTGTAATTATAGGTTAATTATGTGTTTTTAAAGGTTTTATTTGATTCTTGAGTGAGAATGCAGTTGCAGTACTATTCTTGAATTCCTGAAAGAGCAATGTTGTATGTACATACAAATTCTACAAAATTTATACATATATACAAATATTGTCATTTCAAGGGATGTAGGACTGAGAAAATTTATTTAAATAGGTAAATATATGAGGTATGTACAAACTTGCACCTTATATGCACAAATAGTATTACGCCTCGTTCTCTACAATTTATTTTTTCACTATTAAAAAACTTAACAATTTAAACTCACACCAATAACATATTTTCACTTTTTTACAGTTCCTTATAATCTCTCTCAAATTTTTTCACTATATATCTCAAACAACAATATCTTTTTTCCTAAATAGCTAATATTTTAGCTACATAGAACAAGTCTTCTTGAAATAGCTATAATTTTAACCCTATTACATTTTATTTGAAAAAAAAATATTATTATTCTTGTTATTTTTAGTTTCAATTTGAAAAATGATCTTTATTTATTTTGCTTCTTGAACTCATTGCAGCATTTGTATATGAATACATGTTTGAATTTTTTGGGTAGAGCAAAATTGTTTAGTATGATATATACATATATATATATATGGATTTCTAGGTACAATATGATAAATATTTAAATATATATTTAGGTTTTCTGTATTTGTTGATTTTATCATGCCATTTTACCTACAGATAGCACAATTGATCGTGATTTTGGATTTTTGACAATAAAAGCCTTATTCATGTCAATGCGTATAAAATAAAATATATTTATAAATGCATATTAATGATCATATATTACTAGGCATATTAAAGTGGTTCGAACAAGTAGTATAGTAATTAGATACTCAAGTTTTGAGTAAAGGCAACCCCAACTCCATTTTGGCGCACAGATTCACCCCCAACTAGCGCACGGTAAAATGGGGGTTGCTACAGTGGTGCATCAAATATGGAGCACCACTGTAGCACCGCTATAATTTTTTGGCATTTCTGTAAAAACAGAAATGCCATTGCATGCTATAATTCTTTTTCTTTTTTTTGGGTTATACATTTCACATGTGTTGTTCAACTTCTTTCTTTTTTCTTTTCTTTTCTTTATTTTATATATACACACACACACACTTGACGTGTGTTTGGATTGTTCAACTTCTTTCTTTTTTTTAAATAATTTCACGTGTTTACTTGCTTTTAAACTTTTGCTTTTGAATTGATCTTGTAATCTGATATCTAAATGAATGTATTGGTTGAGTACAAGTCATATAAAATGTTGATTTAATTGTGTTTGGTTATTAAAATGATGCGTAATTATTTATTTTTTATACGATGTTAATAGTTGGAAATAAAAGAAAAATAAAAAGAAATAGTTATTGAGAATATATAGAGTATATGAGTTGGAGAAGTTTTTTAAAATAGAAGTTATTGTATTGTATCTTTAGAGTACTGGTACTGTAAAGTAGAGCACGAGGGTTGGGGATAGCCTAAGAGGTCCTGAATTCGAACCACAACCCTTCCCTATCTCCTCTTGTATCCCCGAAAAAGAAAAAAAATTTAAAGATCATTTACGTACCTAGAGTGATCATTTAATATATGATCTTTATTTGGTGGTTGGAATGAGAACAAATATGCTATATCCGTCTCATATATATAGACTTGTTTATTTTTTTACAAAGATTTGGCAAAGTTAAATTTCCAAATGATTTTTCAGTATATCCTTAATTTGTTGAATAAAATACTAGTTATTACTAGGCATATTAAAAAGGGATATTTTCGTAAAAGGATAAATAATAACTCCTTAAACTAGAAACAAGCCTATATATGTTTGCAAAAAAAAGAAACAAGCCTATACACACTCGTGGGCTTTTTAGCCCCATTTTTGGGACCTTTGAATTCATACAACTGCGGGTTACTGATTGGTTTAGAGTAGCCTACTAGGATACTCACCTGAAGTACCAGATATTTTCTCATATGTATGACATTCAAAAAAGAAAAGCACGTATAATCAGGGCAGAAAGAGTAATTCATTTTTAAATATTTGCTGCTTTGTTGTTGGTAGTTAATCAGTTGAGCTTGAGAATTCCCCATTGCATGTGCAGAACACATTAAATTCACTTAATTGAACGTGGCATTTCTTGATAGCCCCCTTTCTTTTCAAAGTTCTGCTTATACGTTTGATAAGTGTTTTTTAACTAAAGTTTAATTTGATGTGTTTTTGTTAGGGGAGGGGAGGGGAGGGGCGGGCCGCGAGACTCCCTAACATTCTGTTTTAAACAATAATTTGTTACTTCTGCAATGAGGAGCCTCTTTGAATTCATGGAAGATTGTTTCTCCAGTAGATTTCACCAATGTAGCTAGAACATTGCTTGGATTTATGAGCGCGCGAGTCAAATCAATCTTGACCATTTTCATCAATCCTTCAACGTTTTTAATTTTATATATGATGCTTGTTTGTTCTGATAAAATGTCTACAGTGTGCATTATATAAGATTTTCATCCCCAATGATATATTAGATTCGGGGTAGAGCCTACTGCTATTAATGCAGGGTGGGTCTTATAAGTGTACTGTTAAATTATTTGTATAATTTCCCTTTTTTATCAAATTTATTACATGGGAAAAAACAAAAAAAAAGGATTTTCCGTTAATTGGGGGCTCAGGTCTAGTTAGGCCAAGATGACTCCCACTTTTTATTTTTCAAATTGCTTGATACACTTAGTTAAAACAAAGAAGCCTTTTTAAGCTGTGAGTTCAACTTAAGAATTCTGTTAGGGCAGGTTTTGGTACTGAAGATGAAGACAAATCATACCCATTCTAGTAGCGGTCATTTTATGGTGTCTAAAGGATAGTGTGGCAACACACTAATGGGTGTGTTGGGACCCAACACACCAAATGGTGTGTTGCCACACTGTCTTTTAGACATTATGTTATGGTGTCCAAAGGACATCATAGAGTGTGTCATTCTCGTAGGTGGTCCTTTATGGTGTCCAAAGGACAATGTAGCAACACATCATTGGGTGTGTTGGGGGCTCATCACCCGACACATCCAATGGTGTGTTGCCACACTGTCCTTTGGACACCATGTTAAGAACACCATAGAGTGATGTGTTGAGGGTAGCTACAGGCGTAAGGCATTAAGATAGCCGCCTAAATGTGCACGAGATGAGAGATATAGATTTATACTTCTCACATTTCTCTTTTCTTTCTAGACGTGTGCTCTTCCGATCTTATATTTCATTTTTTCCAAATACAAAATCCATGACAATGTCTATATATGTCTAGATATTGTGAAG
The DNA here is from genome assembly GCA_963692815.1 of Nyctanthes arbor-tristis. Classification (NCBI taxonomy): domain Eukaryota; kingdom Viridiplantae; phylum Streptophyta; class Magnoliopsida; order Lamiales; family Oleaceae; genus Nyctanthes; species Nyctanthes arbor-tristis. Next base: position 926 of record CAVNYN010211216.1, on the reverse strand, counting down.
GACATTATGCACGAAACATGGAAAATAAAAAGAAGAAAATATAAGTAAGAAGAGAAAGGCCTGAAAGAAAATTGAAAAGATCGGAAGAGCGTCGTGTATCCGTGCACATTTTGTGCATTAGAGGTGCTCTAATAATTTAAATATTTGTTAACTATTGTGTTTCTTACAAAAATTTTCAAGCACCTCGCAAGGTGCCCGTTCTATATGGATGCATAGATACATGCTACGTAAATTTTTTAAATCTACTTGTGATGTGCATCTGTGCATCCAACATCCAAATGGACACCTCCTGGATGTGCCTTAACCGGCCTGTTATTTCTTATTGTTAAGTAATTTGTTATACAATTTTTAGGTTAGCCCCCCAACAATAATCAAGACTCATTTTTAAAATTTTTTTTTTAAATTTTTTTAGTTTTGGCCGTTGTGTTTGTACATATGAAAAAGATGTTGAAGTAAAATATTATTTTATTGATTACCGACTGTAAGTAATGCTTTCTCCTCCAATAGTAGGAATGACAACAATGGGGGTTCGGAGCGGGTGTGCCACCCCTGCCGCTGCCCCGTTTACCGAAACCTCGCCCCGAACCCGATTGTACGGGGCGGGGATGGTTCGCGGCTAGTACGAGAAAAATATCCGTTACCCACCCCGTTTAGAAAATCCTAAAAAATTTAAAAAATAGAAACTACAGAAAAAACCATCCAAATGATATCAATCTCATAAAAAATGAATACTCTTAATAACTAACAAAATTATATAAAATGAAATAAAAATACAACTTTTCTCAATGTTAAATATTAAAATTCTGATATAATAAGAACTTATTAATGGGAAAAGTTTGTATTTATTTTATATATTTAAAATTCTGACATAATAAGAACTTATAAAAATATATGTAAAAAGTTGTCCCAATAAAATGAGTTAGTGC
>CAVNYN010211214.1:0-18981 GCA_963692815.1 Nyctanthes arbor-tristis | reverse complement strand
TGATTATGGTTATAGGCCGGCCCAATCTGAGGACCTGAATCGGCTCAGTTCCAAGGTTCTCAACCCGATAACCAGGCCTATGTGAGTGTATGAATAGGAGTGGAGTCAGCCATCGATATAAAGGTGTGTGAAAAATATAGATTAATATTAATTTGTATATTAAATTTTTTTTACAATTATTTATATGGTCAAAAAAAATTTTTTTTGTCAAAATGGGATGTGCACAAGCCAAGGTTGACCTCCCCCCACCTACACCCCTATATATATAAATACATACTATGTGAATTTTAAAATCTACTTGGTGTGCCTCATGCATCCAAATGAGATAGCAATTTCTAAAAGTGATAGAAAATTTTCATTGAGTTACACAATTATCTACAGGTAAAATTCAATGCTCTAAAAGTGAAGCATCTAAAGTTAGACAGATGTAAATTGTAAACAATTTTTTGCTTTTCTATACTACCACATTTTATCTTAACAGTGTTAAAGTTCGATATATGGCATTAAAGACGATGTTTTCTAGTAAGTGCGAGCGCATCATTATCGAGAAAATTAAAGGCCATGACAACTCGCATAAGTATTAGGGTGACGATTTATATATACATATATATATATATATATAGACACACACATATATATAAATATAAATAAGTCATGTAGGTGCTTATTTGTCAAACATTCTCTTAACTATACGTGGTAAGTGCTAGTCGAGAATTGAACACTTAATTTGTGATTATGTTCTCTTCTTCGATTATGTTTGATACTTGCAACGTCTTTTTTTAGGATCGTCAACCATTAACGAGTCTAAATAACAAAGTTAATTAACGAACCTAAAAATGTACACCTTATTGAAAAATGTACAACACATAATGAACGCCTGCGGTGGTAAACAGAAGCCAGAAATTTATGCATGGTTCATCAATTAATTATCAGGCCTTAATTTTTATGTTTACTTGTTTGTGCTCTGCTAATTACTGTGAAGTACTATAAATTTATCTAGCGACTTAACCGCTGGTCGTCAAGAGAAATAATTAACAAAATAAGAAGAATTTAATAAATTAAGTTGTAGATCTTTTATTTTTATTTTTGCATAAGAAGTATATAAATTTACAGATCAATCGATTCAATTTCTTTTAACTATTCATTGACCTTTCTTTACAATCTTCAAAACTTCTTCCAATACTCGTTTAATTAATGATACTAGTTTGTTTAAGTTTAGTTATATACCTAATCCCTAGCTATTTTCACTTCAGATGTAAGTCGAAATGAATTGCAAAATATATAATTGCATTTCGTTGATTAAAAAAATAAATCAAAAGGGCTAACTAAATTAACCTTTCAAAGAAAATAAAAAAAAAAAGGGTCCAAGATTCTTTTATTTGTAGCATGTGTTATTGTTTTCCTCTACAGCAGTACTTTCTTCCCTGCTTGGAGTGCCATAATCTCATTTAATAAAGACATGTTCCAGGAAACTCCCGAGTGATCACTCATGCCTTTCTAAAGCACGCCTTTCAAAAAAATAATAAAATAAATAAATCGTGCAAATGTGTCCAAAATTTCATCTATAAGTACTCTATTTCACTTCCTCTGTATCAAATTCTTCAGAATTTTAGCACCCTTTTTCAAGAAAATACACACAATTAAGATGTATCAAATAGGGCTGAATCCAGCTTCTGATATATTATTGAAACACATAATCCTGATTGCACAATTCCTCCAGTGGGCATGGGGTTACCTTCTTCACCAATCCTTCTTCCAACCTCAAGAAATCGAGTTCCGTGAATATGTTGATGACCTTCCCGTAACGTGTTATAAGAGTACTAACAATAATTATGCAGAGCGTGAAAATTCATCAGTCGAGTGTGCGGTTTGCTTGTGCGGAACCGACGAACGGGATGAGGTTAAAGAGTTGAGATGCAACCATATTTATCACAGAGTTTGCTTAGATAGGTGGATAGGATATGGTCATGGGACATGTCCACTCTGCCGGAATAATTTAAAGCCACCACAATTAGCGCCCAACCTTGCGCATTTGGAAGCGGAGGTTATTTTGATAAACTTCTATACCACTAGTTCGAGGGACAACCGTTGTAATTGGTGGCTACGCTAGACCGTGTGCCGTCGCTACATTTACGAACAACGGAGAATATTGTATTGATCATTATGTGTAATTAGTGATAGAATTTCATCTTGGAATAGACAAATTAATTTCTTTGTCCATTTCAATGAAATTATAGTTTGTTGATATATTCGATCAGAAGCCGGTTAGACATGACTTAGATATAAAGTGAAGACATGGGATGAAATGAAGAAATTTCGGTTCCCCAAAAAAAAAAAAAAAAAAAAAAGACAGATAGAAATTTTGTACTACACATGATTTCCATTAAATAACTGACGTGATTTGTTTGACTTAATTTAAATTTGAAAGAGAATGTAAACGAATGAGAAGGCTAATTCTAAATTTCTAGACTACCATAAAGAGAGTGACCAGTAACAAGAAAAGAGAGTGACTCTGCCACATAAACCCTAACCCCCTAATGTGATGCTGTCACACGGCACAGTCACTCCTCTTCTTAGAAAATTCCAACTACCAGCCCACTAGAAGGCCGGTTCGTTGGTCATCATTCATCCAAATTTTAGGCTTCTTTCCTTTTATCACCTCATTATTAATTAACAATTGACAAAAATAAATAAATCTTTTAGGGCAAAGAAATTTAATTAATAATTTACTATATCCTCACTTATTAATTAAATTATTTTCCAATATTTTTTTATTTATCAAATCTACAAATTAAAATTTTGTCTTTGATCAATTAGTTGTCTCGTTTATTTTTAAATTCACATATTCAACTAAAATATCATCATCATTGCTCTAATCTAAGTGACCTTGGACGAGCAGATTTAAAAGGTTTAAATTCCAAACATATTATTTGAATATAAGTCGCGGATAAAAATAATGCTAAATAAAAGCTTACCCTTTATAATTTGTTGAAGAAAAATTGAAATAAAAAAATAAATTTATTGGCTCCACAACTAACTTAAATTTATTGATCAACTGGATTGGATGCTTCTCTAACACCCCCCCCCCCCTTTTCATTTTTTTTTTATTCAGTTCATCTGAAATACTAATTAATAAAAATCTAGTGGCCAAATATTATTTTGTAAATTAATTGATAATTAGCACGTGTAATATTTGTGTAACATACAGAATCCAAAATTATATTCTAATTTAATTCACAACAAACCTCGGAGAAACAAGTCTAAATTTGGGTGCTGGGAGCGCTGTCTTTTATATATTTATTTATTCCTTTTTCTAGAAAATGTTCCCTTGTAAAGCCATGCGGGTAGGCTGTAACATTTTAAAAATATTTAAATTTTTTAAAGCAATTAAAAGCTAAAAGCTGATTAAGAGGGTTTATTCTAAAAGTAAAGGCATCTTTTTACGGGGTCATTTGATGCAAGTTCGAGTCATCATCCTCCCTTCTATGATCCTCAATTTGTGCTAAAAGAAGGGGAAAAAGGGAGCTAAAAGGTGACGTGGGTCGTACTATGAATTAATCTGTTTTTATAGTCAGACTGTAAACTACTAGATAAAGTTTTTTACCCCCTAAAAAGTACAACAAAACGTACATATTGTAGACATTCTTAAGCTCAAGGTATGGATTATCACAAATTATCTGAGTTTTGATGTTTTTTCACGTCTCAACATTGAAACAAATCATTTGACTATTGTCCATAGCATGCCTTTAAATAAAATATTTTGCCAAAACTAATCATGTTTAGCTGCACCTAAACTTCATTGTAAATTAATAAACCAAGATTCATGAATTGTCATAGTTTGTCTAATTAAATTATTAGTGTACACGCAACAATGGTTTTGTACTTTGTACAAAGTACACGCAAGGATTATACTTGTTAATTCCATATTTAATTATTAATGTGTGATTTTCTTCCATGTGAAAAAAATGGACGAGTAGCTGGCTGCTGCAAACATTTCATATTTTTTATTAATTTTAAAAATTAATTATATTATTATATTAAAGAAAAAAATTTAATAACAAACTTTAAAAATTAAGAATAAGAAACAAAACGGAACAGAATCAGACTCGTAAAATATTCTCAGGAGAAAATAAATACACATTGCCTCTATATATGTGTGTGTGTGTGTAGACCGATCCAAAAGGGCTTCTTCTTCAGTAGCTACACAAATCTTCTTGAACGTATAATTAATCAGCAGAAGATATACCATTTTAAATCCAAGAAATTACAATGCTTTTCCTGAGGCTGCAACCCGAATCGGGTGTCCTGAAATACATAGTTCTGATTGCATCCATGCTTCAGTGGGCATCAGATTATTTTTCTAAGATCTTTGTTTTTCGGCCTCCGGAAGAAGAGTTCAACTTTGAGTCACCAAACTACGTCCATGACCTTCCAGTGACACGTTATGAAAACAAAAATACGGCCGGATGGGTGGAGTGTGTCATTTGCTTAAACGGAATCAATGGAGGTGACGAAGTTAGAGAGCTGGGGTGCAACCATGTTTATCACAGAGTTTGTTTGGATGGCTGGGTGAGATTTGGGCACAGGACATGTCCGCTATGCCGGAGGAACTTGATGACGCCAGTGGCCGTCGAATTCAACTCGAAGTCGACCACATGAATGATGAACTTGATCATGATGTAAAATTTAATACAGTATATGCATGGCAGAATGCTATTTCTTTACCATACGTCAGATAAAACTATTAAATCAGTCATGTTATACATATGGACAACATGTTTGTCTCAAAATTTACCGATTGTGTCGACTTCACCTATACAAGTAGTATGATTCAATATACCCTGTGAATTAATGATGTGTTAGAAAATAAGATCATTCTAAGTGATCTTTTTGTTAAATTTTTTTTGTCAATTGTTTTTTTACAAATAGCAAAATTCATTGACAACATGCATACCCCATAATTTTCTAATATTTATTTGGGTGACAAGAGTGTACACACAACGTACCTCATTATATCTGCTAATATATAAAGGCACTTAAGTGTTTTCATTTTTTTTTCCCGCTCATTTGTTCTGCGGTCACTCTCACGGTGAGCCTTTTCTGTTGTAAAGGTTTCAAATTATGGCAAGTTTTTTTATTAAATTTTTTTATGGCAAGTTTTTTAATTAAATTTTTTATTCCATATAACTTTCCTTTCTCAGTCTCTTTTGTGACTATGGTATGTCTTTGATTATGATAAATCGTGTTTTAAGAGCATCTCTAATGCAAACGTTTAATCTTAGGGTAACGTGGAGAAGAGATAGAGAAACATAAATTTATAAATTTTAATTTTCTCTCTCTTCTTTTACTTCTTTCTTACCTTTCATCTCTTTATTTTCCATTTTTTCTTCACAATGTCTTTGAGTACGTCTAGCTATAGAAAGTGTCAAGGACGTTGTGAAGAAAATATAGAAAATAAAGAGAATTAACTACCATCCTCAAAAAAAACTTCTAATAAAATTTAGGGTAATATAATTGCTTTTTTCTTTTTCTTTTTTTATTTTAAAAACACGCTAAACGGGTCGGAGCCCCGATCTACCCCGCCAAGCCGCGGGCCGGCATTTTTTTGCCTCGTGCGGTTCGGGGCACCGCGGGTTAGCGGGAGGGTCAGAGTAAATTGTCATCCCTAGGTAGAGATATATAAGTGTTAGACCAATAAATATAAAGAAACTATCCTTCTATTGATCATATTAAGCATGCTGCTTGACACTATTAGCGTTAAATGACGAGTTGAATTAAATAGATCCTTTATTTACTCATCTAATTTTATTTATTATTTAAAACAATATTGATTGTCCTTTACACTGGTGTCAAATACCACTGATACTACATAGTATTATTCTATTAATTAAGCAGCCTTCTGCATAATGTTTTGGAATTTGATGCATTCCATTTGGTCCAAACTTTACATTTTCTATCAAATTTTTATATAGAAGTTTTATATAAAAGTTTCTTTGGACTTCTATATCAACCTTCTATTTAAACCTTTACAATTTCTATCAACTATATATATAGAAAATTCTATTAGAAATGCCCAAATGCATGTTTATACAACTACAGCAATGGGATTTCAAGCAAGAAACTCTGTACAAAACTCATGTTTTATAAGATAACAAGAAAAGATGAGGCTGAAGCCAGAATCAGTCGTGTTGAATTGTTTAATTGCGATTGCGTTCCTGCTTCAGTGAATGTGGGATTACCTTCTCCAATCCCTATTCGAGTCTCTAGAAAATCGAGTTACCAAACTGTTGATGATATTATTGTAACGCAATATGAGAATAATAGCTGAGATTCATCAGTCGAGTGTAGTGTTTGCTTATGCAGGATTGATGGAGTTGATGAAGTTAAAAGAGCTGAGTTGCAACCATATTTATCATAGAGATTGCTTAGATGGGTGGATAAGCCATGACCACAGGACATGTCCAATTGCTAGAATATCTTAGGCCTTGAAACTGCCAGTTAAGCACCAGTGGGACATCTATTGTTGTAAACGATGAATAGAGTCGAAGGCTTGCTTTGAATACAAATATCTAGGCATATGTTCGACATTGCTTACTAAAAAATTATGGCAGTGCTTATCGGAAATAGGGCTGTCAAAGTTGTGTGGGTAAAGCTTGTTAAAATTGTGACTTTCATAAGATCAAAACAAGACATGCTCTCGATCTCCCGCCATATGTCTAACAAGATTATCCTGCGAGACACATAGCAAAAGATTATAAGACAACCCACTGTGAAATGACTTCATGTCTATTCAGACTGCAAAACAAATCAGAAACAAAACAAGGGAAGCAGACTAACGCACTTATAAATGATAACTCAATTGTATTATACATAATAATAGCAAACTTGTGATTTTACACCAAAGCACACCCTTATATACACAATCTATCGAGGAAGTTGTAGAGGGGATTAAAAGAATTGTTAGGGCACAAAAAAAAAGGTGGGGGGAGTCACTCCCTTTACTCATCAACACTCAACTCCTAATGCAATTAAGGGGGCCAAAAAAAATGCTCGATCCATCGACATCAAAAGATACACTGAGTACAACAAATAGGGTGTTCATCTCTTTAAAACCGTTTCAATAGCATTTTGTTGTGCCATCGTCAAACTCTGCATGTTAGATCAAGAGAAACTATGATAAGACATTAAGAAATAGAATTAATCACTATGTGATTATCCTAAACATAATAATACGAGAGACTTCGATGGACCTGGAAAAGATGATCAAAAAATGGTCGGTCCGTCTGAGAGAATTTTGCAAAAAAATCTATGAGATAATTAGCAAGATTGATCTGCAATGGTGCAACACAAAAAGTTTTAAGTGAACAGGGAAAAAAAATATATACACACACACACACACACACGAGAATATGTTAAGCAAACTGTTATGTTTTTAGGAATCACCTCATTAAGTGGGTCGGCAGAACTAAGAAGCTCATCTTCGTAGTCGTCATCTTCTCCCTTGATTCACAAACACCACAATCAAATCCAATTAGAGAACACACAATTTCGAAGCATGTTCAAAAGAGGAAATAATTGAAAGTTTCAGAGTATCCAAAACCTCATTGAAAGCTTTGGCCATGGCATCAAGATATTCATACGTAGGCCTGCCATTCAATCTAGCACTCGTTGAATATAATAAATCAGGGTCTGTTCCACCCTCCGCAGTATCAACTTCCTCCCAATCACTATCCTGCCAGAGTGAAGTAGTCAAGAAGTTAATAATTCCAACACCAATTTTGTCATTGCAGTAAATACCAAACAGATTATACCTACCTCATTTTCAACCCCCAAGACTTGGTCTTGAATTTCGATCATAGCATCCGACAATATAGCCATTATCTATTGTGCCAGGTGAACACAAAAGTTATTAAACGAAGGACATGATAAAATTACAAGGAACATGAATCTGTATGCATCAAATGTTACATTGAATGCATAGATCCCAATATAGATAATTGTTATTCCTGACCAACTTCTTTATCATTTTTTCTAAGAAAAGATAAGGGCAAAAAAACCTCAAAACAGCAGCAGAAAGTAGTAATTAAAAAAAAAAAAAAAACAGAGAGCTATTCTTGGAAGATAAAAATCAGAAGGCATACCTTTAAAGGAAGTGGCACAGATGTCCACTGATCCGGAACTTCTTTAGCTCTTGAACGAGTGGTTATCCCCACACCAGTCTAAAAAGTTCAAAAGGAAGTGGATTTAGTTCTACCACCAATTATATTCAAGGATGGTTGAATGGCGACAAAACCCAAACCTTAATCAGATGTCCTTGGACATTGATATTTCCCAATTCAACATGCCTAGTTGATAGAAGTAAAGCCAAAGCCGTGGTGGTTACTTTGATCTGGTAAGCACCCTGAATTTCACCTGAACCCATTAGCATTCAAAAAGAATATTGGTTAGTTGATTGATGAACAGAAAAATGGAAAGATAATGAGATTATAAAAGCAACAACCATGTGGAAGACATATATGCAATAGCATGCTAGCCCAAACCATGTGGACTAATGTGACATCCAACATGGTAGGTTAGTAAATAGCAATTACTTAGCAACCTGATACCAAAAATTCAGATGAATGCTAACTACATTGTTCATATCCTAAATGCTTCTCTTTTTCCTTCCAGAACTGAATTCAACATTAAATTTTCCTCAAGCCCCCTAATCTCAAGAGAGATGAATCAGAATAAGTTTCAAACATGTACAAGAAATAAAATATTCATTTGACAAATGAGTGGCATTCAACACCCCAGTCCACAATTAAAATTTGATACCCCATAAATACCAAAAATCACAAATGATAAGCAGACAAAATGTGGTGCCTGTGTACATGTCATGCATGACCAGGAAAAGAAAATCGTCTAGAACTGTAACAATTTGAAAGTATATGTGGACAGTGTAGGCATTAACTTCTCTACCAAACCCAAGAAGGAACCACAGTAACATGTATACTTGCCTTGCTGCCTAGTCCATTCAAACATTAGATAAGCAAAGGTGTTGCGATGGCCTTCAGCAGGGACTGATACCAGCAAATCAACGAATTGTTCAACGTGTGGGACACTCATGTGCACCTGCATACAGAATGATGCATCCCTTTTGAGTTCTTTCACAACACAATTAATCTTCGTAAAATAAGGAAAGTGCTGCATATGACTCATGTTCAGAAATCGTACCATTTGAACTGAAATCCATTACTGGTTCATATCATGAAGGAAAATTGTCTAGAATCAATACCAACAGTAAATCATTCAATAAGTTAAGAAGTCTAATGGATCTCTTGTGTCGAATCATTGACGTCCATTTTCTAAAGCAGTACTTAATTTTACCATCCATATAACTTTCACACACATCTCAACTTAAATTCCACTTCAAGGCCATACCAAGATCCACCACTATGCAGGGCGCAATATCAAATTGAGAAGATTTTATGCCACTGGAGGTCTTGCATATTTCACCGGTTTAACAATTCTTAAAATTAAAAATCAATTGTTCCTTATGACTGACCTTCAAGTAAGGGTGAGAGTAACTATTTGCGTACATTTAGATCAAACAAAAATATAAAGCAAGAGATTTTTTTAACTTATCAATGTAAAGCAGAATAGTTGTGTAACACTTGATACGCTACATAAATTATTTGTCAATAATAATTTGTTTCAAGACATAAATCTTTATTTATGATACTTTATAAAACTTGAGTAGAACCTCATATTTATTCAATTCAAAATTCAAAATTCTAAGAAGCAGAATTCCAATACTGGAGTCAGATTTGAGAACTGTGGACTTGAAATCAAAGAAATTCAATTAATGAACTTATTCAAAAAAATGATGTCATTATACATATAAATGAAGCAATAAAAATTATAGCACACTTCTTTATGGCCTAATTCGAAAATGAAGCAAAGTTTATACATTATGAACCCCGGCCCTAAGTCAGAAGCAATGGGTGGAAGGAATCAAGATAGACAAAATTGCTATAGTGATATTTATAAAAGCATTTTCTTAATCCAAAAGCTTCTTGAGCTAAAGGAAATGTATATTTACTGGGAGAGTACCATACACGAAATTGCATCATTGAACAAAATGGACATTATTGTCTATCTACACAACACATATTGTAAATACTAGGGAAATGCAGGTAACTACACATCACGTCTTAACATGTTACTCTTGATAAATCTATCATGATATGTTGAAAAAAGAACTAATAAATAATAATAATAATAATAACAAAATAAAGAAAGACATACCAATCTAGCAAAAATAAGCAGCAGTGAACTCTTCAGTGCCGCTATTTGACAAGAATGCATGCGTCTAATAAGAGCAACCACAAGGTCTCTGATATGCTGGGCCATTTGTGAAGGAAGATGCAAAATAAGTTGTAAGATGTAGCTACCAACGAAAAGTGATCCGGAGCTTTCTAGATCAGGGTCTAAGAGCCTGCATGTACAATTGTATACAAAACATGTTACCAAGGAATGGAACCTATACAATATTGCAAAACAGAATTTTGAAAAGGAAAAGCATCCGCTGCAGATACTACAAAAAGAATGAATTTCCAGAATGGAGCTATGCCATCAGAGCAGGCGTCAACAATCTCCATAAATTTCAGCGGCAAAGATACCAAAATATCCAGGTAACAATTATTCTGTTGAACCACCCTACCTACTCTTCCATAAAAATGCCAAGTGAATGAAAGAAAACCACTAAAAACACATTAATTTTTGGTCATTATCCAAGCTGCCAATTCAACTTGATCCAGATATATCCAAAAGCCCGTAATAAAGCACGAGGTTCAAGTTGCAATTTTACCCAACATATCTGTTCTGAACTTCATCCACTGAATGCCTTCCTCAGAAATGGCAATGGCCTTAAGATGAAATAATCAGGAGTTGGCTTGGGAGTTCATATAGATAGCATGTGCCACATTTTTCTAGCAAAGGATAATTACAAGTAACAGGGTTACAAGAGTAGAATAAAACAGAAGTGAGTGAGCAAGACACCTTGAAGCTACATCAAGCAAACTTCTCATGGTAAAACCAGGGTCACCATTCCAAGAAAGTAAATCTTGTTTCCCACCAGACACAAGAGCAGCTAAGCATTGGGTTGCATTCTGTTCAACATGAACACAATGCAATAACTTATTTCAAATCTCACCAGCAAGTTCATTCCAAGAAAAGCATGGGAAAGACATCAACAATTGGAGAAGAATATATAGAAGAAAAACCCAACAAAACCTGCATTTCACTATGGTCGTCACTCTGAAGAATTATCCCAATAACAGGATTGAACGAAACGTCATACGCTGCTTTTACAACATCAATAGGAGCATTCTGGTCAAACACAAAGATGCAGGGTCACCAATGATCACAAACATAGTACCACCAACAACGTAACAATTGAGCTCACCTTCAATAGCATTGTCACAAGATCAAGTGAACCAGAAACTAAACCTTCAGGTTGTTGTTGAGGCTGGCAAGTGCAAAAAAATCAGACTAAAACCAAAAAAAAATAAATAAATAAATAAAGTAAAAATAAAAACTCACTAACTTGAACAGCTAAATTGTTCAAATATAATTTAGACATGGACAAATTATTCAGAGCTTACATTACTGAGAATTGGCCCAACATAAGGTAAAACTCGAGAAACCAGAGAATGGATACAACCAGGAGCATTTTTAATTGCCTGGAGAATAAGCAAACTTGTAAATAGTATCATCAAGTGAAACAGAGTGAGGATCAAGAATTCCAATTCAAGATACTTCTGCACCCTTTCTATAGCAAGATACCACATGCACTCAAGGAATAGAGATGGCACATAGAACTAGCCCAATAGGGAACATAAAAATCTGCAGAAACAACTTCCATCACAAAGATAGTGCCCACCCGGAAAAAGCAGAAAAAGATGGTACTCCCCAATTTTCTGTTAATTAATTTTGTCCATTTTTTAGCTCAATACTTGGGACATTTCTATCAAAACTTGATGACCTGATAACAGCATTTCAAGCAGTCATTTGAATTATAAATCCAAAGAAGATGCTTGCAGATGGAACAAGCAAAGTCTTTGATCAAATCCCGAACAAAAATCAAACTAGTTCAACAATTTTCGCAAGCAGAAAAGGGTCTCCAGGATGATAAAAATTGCTTGAATGTGACAATAAGAAAGATTTCCATATTCAAATAGATACTTGGGAAGCCATCTGAAAATTTGCAAAAGTTGAAAAAGAAGAAAACGTACGTGTTGCAGCAGCAAAATATAAGAGAAATCCACGGGACAGTAATTTACCATAAGAAAAAGGCAGAGAAATGTTATTTGTGGTGCATCCAATGTTAGAAACAGAATTGTCTCATAAAAGAAAACAAAAAATAGAAACCCATGAAAAACAATAAAATTAATTCCAAATCAGCAGATAGAAACTCACAGGCACAGCAAACAATGTAGATCAGATCTAAGAATCATGCAAAATAAAAGAGAAGCAAGAAAAACATAGAAAGGTTGAGTCTTAAGAAACTCGCATCCCCTGCAGAACAATCCATCAAAACAAAAAGGAATGAAAGAGGCAGTACAGAGCATTCTTTAACCATTAGTGTTACTCTCTTCGCCCAAAGCCCCAGTTACAAGACGACAACCCCTTTTTTTGAATAAATGGAGTCCTCACAGCTCAAAGAGAATGAGAATTGAGCAACTGGCATCCTATATCAGTTGGCTCAATTATTTATGCTAGTTTAAAGAGCACAATAGACTTGTTTAACTATTTCATAACGAACCGTTAAAGTTAAAAGGCTCGAGCATACTTCAATCAGCACATGGATCAAGCTGCTCAGCTAAAAACAGCAGACTAACAGTCAAACCTCAAGCCAAGTGGTGACAATCTGTGGCTTATATATCTTACTGTCATTCTCACTTAGCTGTGGTCCTTCACATTATAGTAAGTGTCATGACTAGTTAGCAAGTCCATTTTGTACACCCTGCAACCCCACAAAAAAAGGAAGAAAAAAAAATCCACCAAGGAATCAAGTACACAAGTAGAAATAACGTTTAGAATACTCACCTCAAGCACCTCTAGAGCATCAATGCTAATAAAAGGGTCTGAGACATGCGACGCCCACATGTTAAGAATAATAGGAGAGATAATGGACTCTATTGATACTGCAACATCCTGGCCTACAAAGCAATAAAACCCAGAAGTAAAACAAGTAAGCAATCAGAAAAAATAATCAATGAACAAATTCAGTGCCAGCTAAGCATTGAATATGAAACTGCAGTACAATTTTCCAGTTATATTAGGACTAACCAGCCTTCACAGCAGCTTGTAGGGTCTCAAGAACTAGATGCATGGTTTCATCAGATGCCTATACAACAGGTAGCGAGCAGGTATGCTATGGTCCCCCGGGGAGTAAACAAAAAGGAAAACAAGGAAGAATGCTAGAATAATTAAAATAACATCATTACAGAAAATTATAAGCCACTGCCTTACGTTCTTCAGAAGTTCTGTAAGTGATGAAAATAAATCCAACATATGAGAATGAAGAATTTCCTTTTTCGCATCTGGTAGGAGCTGGGAAAGAATTCGACAGGCGCCAACTTTTACAGGTGGGGGTCTGGACATGATAACAATCAATAAGCTATCTTCCAAATTTTTTAAAATTATCAGAAACTAACTAAAGCTAGTACTTACACGTCCATGCCAACTGCTTTGATAGCAGCATACAGGAAATTTTCAGTTACTCTGGGGTTTATCTGCACATAGTATGAAGTAAGATAAGAATATTACCAACAATATGAACCGTTTTTCTTTCTTTCATTAATTTTCTGCAGATGTTGGGATGGCCAATCAGGGCGGTGGCAGAAATGTTTAGTAGTTACCAAAGAAGAAAACTTTGCAACAGATGAAAACAGCCGTGCATAAAGAAACGGATAATCATGTGCGCCTGCACAATATAGAGGAAAAGAAACACATTAAATATTCATCTGCAAATGAAGGTAACCATGGTCATTATAAGCACGGATGACCACGAAAAACCAATCCATCTTTAGCAAACCATCCAATTCAACTCACTAAACATGACTGACCTGTAGCCATGTCTTCAGTTAAAATATGCTCTAAAATATTTCCTATACCAAGAGCAGGGATCTGTAAGTGAAAAAAATAAGGCATTCCCTTTAAGTTTCTTCACAGAAGAGTCTGTTTAAAATACAAGGAATGGTACGTACGAACCAATTAGCAGTAAGATTCAGAGTGCAAGAGCTTTTGAAGAATTAAATTATTAATCAAGCGTCACAAATTAACACAAACCTCTCCTTCAAGCAGCTGCTCCGAAACGGAAGCCAAAGCAAAAAGGGTGGCCTCTCGCAACTGTGTGCACACCAATTTAAAAGAGTCAAAAGGAATACTTAACATGTAAAAGAAAGGTGTTCGTAAAAAGAAAGGTACTCAATGTTTGACCAAGTAGGTTGCAACGGCTGTTTTTGGTTAAAAAGCATGATGAGTAAGTTCTACGAACATATTAACAAAACAAGTAATAAGATAGTTCTCTTTCTTTTCTTATTCTTCCAAGTTCCAATGGTTCAGGGAAAAAAATATCATTTTTATATTATTTTGAGTGTCCCCAGAAGGGCTGGCAGACTAACATCAGGAAATTAGATAACACAAATTCGCATCTGATAAGATTTGGGACCATAATTGGACACTACATTTTACCATTATATCTGATTATCTGATTACTGTCATTAAAGTAATTAAAAGAAGCTAAAATGTTTTCCTCCCAAACAGAAATGGGGATCAGGATGATAAGAAATCAACAACATTACTTGGAGTGGGGCATGGGTATGGATCCAAGTGTAGGAAATTTTTCATATTCTAGAAGAAATATATTCGAGGAATATGTGTTTTGACTTTGGACACAGGTGCACAGCACAGTTCTTGAAGAAATCTGTATGTAATACGTTTTCATAATACATCTGTAACTAATACGTTTTCATAATACATTTTCAAGGAAGGCTATACCTTATAGCTGCAGAACAATGATAAGGAAAATAGACATATTTTTCAGTAGTTACAGTTCTAGCTTGGCATTTGGGCTTGTATCAGATAGTAGAGGATCATCTCTGTTTTCGAGAGGTGGACATAGTGGATCCTACAAGTGTTTGGTTCTGACACCAGCAATGACATTATAATCGCATATAGAGTATTATCACTTGACACCATAGTAAAGCAGTGTTAGCACAAATTAAATTGAACTCTTAATCATTGTAAATTTCTTCAACTGACCCTCCACCAGCCTGGAGAACCAGTGTCTTTCCCTTGCTGAGACTCACTAAATCGTCTTTTAGCTGAGAAAATTACAGCCTCTACTCCCTCCAACCCACGTGAATTAATAACCTCTTCCAATAGAAGGGCACCTGCAAGAAACAGTATTTATTCAAAATTAAAAGCAAAAGAAAACGGAAATTGAACATTTCAAAGACATAGAATACCCTAGAAATATTTGACTACTAAGACGAATTGTTCAAATTAATAGTCCCAATCAGAAGCACCTTCCAAGAACTAGCAGAATTTTTCCAACATTCCCAGAAATTACTTACCAGAAACACGGCAACTATAAGTATTATCATCCTCATCAGCAACATATTCATTAGCATCCAGTGACCACGTATGAACCTAGAAGCAACTGGCTTGTGAAAATGATGATAAAAAGAAAGGACACTTGGAATCGCACGGCCACATACCAAGCAATTAAGACAATGCATTTAAATAATAAAACAAATCATGCATCAGAAGGTGTCACAGTGATCATTTAAGCAACTAATAGAAAAACTATTGATTTCTCTTAACCAGTAAAGTGGCAGTCAGGACTCTAGAATTCTCAAAACTGGTGTCACGAAGCAAGGACTCTCCATTATTATATTCCTGACTCCAGAGATGACCAAAGATCCCACCCATCCCAAATATCAAGAGAAAAGAAAACGTTTCTCCTAGCAGGGCTAGGTATTCCCTCTTCCACTTAGTTACCTTTTAATGCCTAAAAACAGATGGTGATGTCAGGGCTAAGATTCCAGAGCTGATCAGCAAAGAAAATAATACATCACATTAAGACACACATTAACGGAACATAGAGATCAAAGAATATAAGATCTAATATGAAACCAACAATTCATCTTGCCAAATTTTTGTTTATGAATCTACATAAACAAGTCCCAGAGTGATTCCAAGGAAATCAAGGAGGCTTGAATTCAGATCACATGCAGCAAAATTTATATTCACACGGGCATTTGGAGCTTCTATTCTTCTGTGTTAATGTAAAACTAAAGATTAGGCAAGATGTCATTTTTCTAACGAACAACTGATTATTCTCCAAATAAAATGACATACAAAAGGACTGAGGGAGAACCTGCTGTTCTGTCATTTGAAGGAAACCAATGGTATAGTAAGCCAGCTCTTTGACATTGTTTGCAACAACCTAAATGTAAATTCATTCAGAATTACCCTAGATTTAATGCCCCATGTACTGCAATGACTAAAGGAAGAAAAAATAAAGATGAACTTTGAAGCACACCTTTACAAACTTTTGGCTTCCAACAAGGGTTAATAGAAACTCAAATAACTGCATAACCAAATAAAGTAGGGATAACCATTATTATCCATGTGGAAAATACTAAGTCAATGAGTATGGTGAAGCCCACTTAATAGCACTTGTCAAAAAAAAAAAAAAAGAAAAAACAAATAACCTAGTAACCCACACATTAAATTGATAATCCACTCCAGTGTGGTATCTAGGATCTAGATTGCATAATATTTCACATATTGCTCCAAGATAATAAACTGGATTATTTGTCTTTCACGTTCCTCTATAGTTCAGGGCAACTCTCCTCGTACAGATGTTTAACAAGGCACTTGAAACAATTTTAGATGGTAAATAAATCCCCTAAACACTTTTCATAAGTAACTTAGAACTAATAGAATACACTTATGTGATCCTTGTAGGACTTCAAAGCTAGATGCATGTCCATATGCCCTTACTAAGTACTGTCAAATTTAAAATGATATTTCTTTTGTATTTGAGGAAATTCAAGATGAGATTTTTATGGCAAAGAAGTCTTATATTGAATGACTTACAGAATATAATCCTTGTTCTTTTGGAATATTAAAGGCATTTCAATGATTTATCTCTGACTAAATGAACAGCATGCAGGACATTTTGCTTTCTCCATCAAAGTTACGCAATGCAATTAAATGCATGACTGCCAGATTAACCTGGATGACAAAGGACTCAAGACTTCTCTCTGCTCCATCAGAATCATATCTTCCATCATATGGATCTTCATTTCCTTCAATTGATGATCGCTCATATACTTGCAGAGATGATACAAATGTCTGCCATAGTGGCCCCACAATAACTGCAATAACAACAAAAACAGGAGAAGATTCCAAAATAATAATAATAATTAGCATTT
Organism: Nyctanthes arbor-tristis; assembly: GCA_963692815.1. NCBI lineage: Eukaryota > Viridiplantae > Streptophyta > Magnoliopsida > Lamiales > Oleaceae > Nyctanthes > Nyctanthes arbor-tristis. Next base: position 1,486 of record CAVNYN010211214.1, on the reverse strand, counting down.
GAGAGAGAGAGAGAGAGAAATGTGTCATCTTCAACAATTAGCATCCTTACCCATAAACTGAGATTCTGCTAGGTCAGGGAAATTCTGAATCAACTGATTCAAGCACTTTAAAACCTAAATGTTGTTGAGTAAAAAGTACTCTGGTTCAGTTAATTGGCATGTGGTAGATGGCATGATGATTGACATACTGCGAAGAAGAATTACCTCCATTCTGATGGTCCAATCATCAGGATCTTCTGATGGGACTGGATGGTTTAAAATAGAAGAAAATTGATCCATCCAAGGCTGGAGCATTGGCAGCATCAAAGCACTTGTTTCTATCTAGTAACATGTAGCTATTCATAATCAGTTTTTGCAATAGAATATATTTGTCTGATTTGCCTGAATCAAAGACACAGTAAGCAAATACCTTAAAGACACCACTCATGACCCCCAGCATGGAGTTACAGTTATAAACTATGGAAAGAGCTTTTGATAGCAAATATTTGTCATAGTTCTGTAGATATGAGCCCAAAAGTGAGAAAAGAATGAGTTCTAGAGCGTCTCCTGGCTACAGCATTACTTTGATGAAGTCAAGATCTCATCAGTAGTCAACCCTGTAACTCATCAACTTTTATTGACAAAGCAAACTAGAAGTACATACTTAAGAAGTCCAACAAATAACACTGGTAGTAAGTGAAATTCTGTAGGTTGTGCTCATAAAATTGGAGAGGCCATTTTGAAATATCTCTATGACATTATGCTATTCCATGGAATTCCCAACTCCCGACATTAATGCTTTAGAAAAAAAAATTAAAAGAAAGAAACACAAAATGCAGCAGCTAGACCTCCCCCCCCCAAAAAAAAAAAAGTCTTCTCTTTCTTTTCCTTCTTCTTTTTTTTTTTTTTTTTTAATTTTTTGGTTTGGGTTTTTGGTGGGGGGTGGGGGGATTGAATCCTTGACTAAGGGTGCGGGAAATCCGTTTACATGCTATCAAACCACACGAGTCTCGGTTAGATCTATTATGATTTATCTTCACATTAACTTCTATTTATCAACAATGGTTGTATATACTTTTGAAGGTTTCCGTACCATTCAAAAGCAACTGCTACGTGGAAAACATTCCACCGAAAATTGAAAAGGTCAATAAATGAATACCTTGTTTGACCAATATAGGTCATTTGCAAAGTAGGTGATATACATTTGCAATAAGAATAGAATTATTATTTTCTATTTCTTTCAGGTTTTAATTTATTTATTACTAGTTTAATGTTAATGGAGTTTTGTTTCCTTTTCTTAGTCATATTTACTTCTCCTTGTCATACCAGAACTAGGTTATTTTAGTGAAACAACGAGAGGACTTGTTCTATGTCAATTAAATCCGTGCGTTTTACACCAAGTTCTTTGGTGGGTTCCGGTTCTTGTGTCTTTTAAGGTTTTTGCTTGAGATAGAGCTAGTATTGGACTGAGCAGTTTACCTATGTACAGAACCCAATAACCCATGTC
>CAVNYN010211193.1:0-19458 GCA_963692815.1 Nyctanthes arbor-tristis | reverse complement strand
GGCAGGCAGATTCTCTTCAGTTAGCAAGCTATCCCCAGGGCCAAAACAAGGTGATTTTTATTCTTTTTTCCCTCTGCTTTTTGGGTTTATTAAGGTAATTTTTACAACCAAGTTTAAGGTCTGACCTTGAATGGATTTTGGCAGGTGACACTATCTGGTTTTTTGAACTTCCTTGATGGTTTATGGTCGAGCTGTGGAGACGAAAGGATCATAATTTTCACTACGAATCATGTAGAGAAGCTCGACCCAGCGTTGTTGCGCCCTGGTCGAATGGATGTGCATATCAACATGTCATATTGCACCCCTGATGGATTCAAGCTTCTGGCAGCAAATTACCTTGGTCTCAAGGATCATTTGTTGTTCCAAGAAATCGAGAATTTGACTCAGGTCGTTAAAGTGACGCCGGCTGAAGTAGCTGAGCAGCTTCTCAAGAGCGAAGACGCGGATTCTGTTCTTAACGGTTTGATTGAATTCATCCACTTGAAGAAACAGGAAAATGAAGAAGCTGAGACTAAAAAGGCAGAAGCAAAGTCATCCAATAAGCAGGAAAATGCAGAAAATGAAAACCAAAGGGCGAATGACGCGAGTGAGGAACTGTTGCCATGATTAAATGATAAGTCTAGTTAAATATAGGGACACATGATTGAATTTGGAATAGCTAACAAAAATGTGTCTCCTTCCGTGTTTTGTAACATTGGCATATGATTCCCATTAAGATAAAGAATATATTAAGATAAAATACTAAGAATTTAAGCTTTGTTAATTGCCACAAATAAATTTAAAATCCACGTGCAATGCAGGATTCATATTCAATTTGTAAGAAGTTCTTTGAAGCTCCTCTAAAACTTCTAAATGCTATTATTAATTCTAAACTCCACTAGGCAGAAGTATTTTTTATGTGTTGTGAATCGTGTTAACTAGTATTTAGAGATAAATACCTAAAAGCAATAATTAATTCAAAACGATTTTGTAATCATTATAGCATTTTAAATATTATTAAATGAATATTGACATTAAATTAAAATTTGAACTTCTAAGTTATATTTAAAAATTATAAACATTTCTTAATGTGCAGTGAGTGGTATTGACTAGTATTTAGATAAGCACCTCTAATTAAACACCAAAAATAGATAACTAACTCATAACGATTTCATAATCAGTATAACGATTTGAATATTATCGAGCTAATAGCATCATTAAATTAAAATTTAAACTTATAAGTTATATTGACAAATTAGAAACATTTCTTAACATACTGTGAGTAGTATTGATCAGTATTTAGAGGTAAACACATCTAATCAAACACATAAAATAAATAATTAACTCATAACTATTTGATTTGAATATTATTAAGCAAATAGTATCATTAAATTAAAATTTGAACTTCTAAATTATACTAACAAATTATAAACATTTCTTAATGTATAGTGAATGATATTGACTAGTATCTAGAGATGAAGACCTCTAATCAAACACTTAATATGGATAATTAACTCATAATAATTTCATTATCGATATAATGATTTGAATGTTATTGAGTGAATTGTATCATTAAATTAAAATTTGAACTTTTAAGTCATATTGACAAGTCAAAAGTATTTTTCTAATGTGATGTGAGTCGTATTGACTAGTATTTGAAAATATGTAATTAAACACCTAAAATAGATAATTAGCTCATAGCGATTTCGTAATCATTATAATGATTTGAATATTATTAAGCGAATAATTTTTTTTAAATTAAAATTTAAACATCTAAGTTATACTGATAAATTATAAATATTTCTTAATATTTTGGGAGTGGTATTGACTAGTATTTAAAGATAAACACATCTAATCAAACACCTAAACTAGATAATTAACTCATAACGATTTCGTAATCGTTGTAACGATTTAAATATTATTGAGTGAATAACTTGTTAAATTAAAAGTTAAACTTCTAAGTTATGCTGACAAATTATAAATATTTTTTAATGTGTTTAGAGTGGTATTTACTAGTATTTAGATATGAATATTTATAATTAAACAGCTGAAGTTGATAATTAACCTATAACGATTTCATCATCGTTATAACGATTTGAATATTATTGAGTGAATTGTGACATTAAATTAAAATTTCAATTTCAAACTTATACTTACAAGTCATAAGTATTTCTTAATGTGTTGTGAGTTGTATTGACTAGTATTTAGAGATGAACACCTCCAATCAAATAACTAAAAGTGATAATTAACTCAAAATAATTTTTTAATCGTTATAATGATTTGAATATTATTGAATGAATAGTGTCATTAAATTAAAATTTAAACCTCTAAGTTATACTGACAAATTATGAATATTTCTTAATATGTTGTGAATTGTATTGATTAGCATTTAGAGATGAACCTCCAATCAAACATTTAAAATGGATAATTCACTCGTAACGATTTTTCAATCATTATAACGATTTAAATATTATTGAGTCAATATAGTGTCGTTAAATTAAAATTTAAACGTCTACATTATAAAATTTGAACATCTAAGTTATACTAATAATTTATAAATATTTCATTAATCTAGTATTTAGAGATGAACACTTCTAATTAAACACTTAAAATTGATAATTAACTAATTCTGATTTCATTCCCGTTTTAACGATTTGAATAGTATTGAGTAAATAGTGCTATTAAATTAAAATTTAAACTTCTAAGTCATACTAATATATACTTAGAAGTATTTCTTAATGTGTTGTGAGTCGTACTAACTAGTACTTAGAGATGAACATATCCAATTAAACACATAAAAACGATAATCAACTCATAATGATTTTGTAATCGTTATAACGATTTGAATATTACTGAATGAATAGTGTCATTAGATTAAAATTTAAACTTCTAATTTATACTGACAAGTCAGAAGTATTTCTCAATGTGTTGAGAATTGTATTGACTAATATTTAGAAATAAACACTTCTAATCAAATACCTAAAAATGATAATTAACTTAAAATGGTTTTATAATTGTTATAGCGATTTGAATATTATTAAATGAATGTTGTCATTAAATTAAAATTTAAACTTCTAAGTAATACTGACAAATTATGAACATTTCTTAACGTTTTGTGAGTGGTACTGACTAGTATTTAGAGATGAATACTTCTAATCTAACACGTAAAATTGATAATGATCTGATAACGATTTCATTATCGTTATAACAATTTTAATATTATTAAATGAACAGTGTTATTAAATTAAAATTTGAACTTTTAATACTGACAAGACAAAAGCATTTCTCAATTTGTTATGAATCATATGGACTAGTATTTAGAGATTAATATCTCTAATCAAACACATAAAAGCGATAATTAACTCATAACAATTCCGTAATCTTATAACCATTTGAATATTATTGAATGAATAATGTCATTAAATTAAAATTTGAACATCTAAGTTATATTACAAATTATAAACGTTTTAATATGTTGTGAGTGGTATTGACAATTATTTAGAGTTGAAAACATTTATTAAACACTTAAGATAGATAATTAATTCATAACGATTTCGTAATTATTATAATGATTTGAATATTATTAAGTGAATAACTTCATTAAATTAAAATTTGAACATCTAAGTTACACTGACAAATTATCAAGATTTCTTAGTGTGTTATAAGTGGTATTAACTAGTATGTAGAGAACACTTGAAATTGATAATTATCTAGTAAGGATTTCATCTAAGTTATACAATTTTAATATTATTGAGTGAATAGTGTCATTACATAAAAATTTGAACTTTTAAATTATACTAACAAGTCAAAAGTATATCTTAATGTGATTTGAGTCATACTGACTAATATTTAGATATAAACACCTCTAATCAAATACTTAAAAACAATAATTAACTCATAACGATTTCTTAATATAATAACGTTTTAAATATTATTGAGTGAATATTGTTATTAAATTAAAATTTGAACTTCTAGTATAATAACGTTTTAAATTAATATTATTAATATAATAACGTTTCTTAATATAATGTTTACAAATTATAAACATTCCTTAATGTGTTGTGAGTGGTATTGACTAGTATTTAGAGATGAAAATTGTAATTAAACACTTAAAATAGATAATTAACTCATACTAATTTCGTAATCGTTATGACAATTTGAATATTATTGAGTCAGTAGCTTCGTTAAGTTAAAATTTAAATATATAAGTTATACTGATAAATTATAAATATTTTTTAATATGTTGTGAGTGGTATTTACTAGTATTTAGAGATAAACACTTCTAATCAAACACTTAAATTGAATAATTAACTCATAACGATTTTATAATCATTGTAACGATTTTATAATCGTTGTAACGATTTAAATATTATTGAGTAAATAACCTTATTAAATTAAAATTTGAATTTCTAACTTGTAATGATAAATTATATATACACATTTCTTAATGTCTTTTGAGTGGTATTTACTAGTTTTTAGATATGAATGCTTCTGATCAAACAGCTAAAATTGATAATTAACCAATAATAATTTTATTATCATTATAACGATTTGAATATTACTCAGTGAATAGCGGCATTAAATTAAAATTTGAAATTCTAACTTATACTGATAAGTTAGAAGTATTTCTTAATGTGTTTTAAATCATCTGACTAGTATTTAGATATGAACGCCTCCAATTAATCACCCAAAAGGGATAATTAACTAAAAATGATTTCGTAATCGTTTTAAAGATTTGAATGTTATTGAATGAATATCATCATTAAATTAAAATTTGAACTTTTAAGTTAAGCTGATATATTATAAACATTTCTTAATGCATTATGAGTCGTATTTATTAGCATTTAGAGATAAACACTTCTAGTCAAATACCTAAAATAGATAATTCACTCGTAACGATTTCGTAATCATTAGAACGATTTGAATATTTCTGAGTGAATAAGGCCTTTAAAGTAAAATTTGAACATCTAAGTTATAGTGACAATTTATAAAACATTTTTTAATATGTTATGAGTAATATTGGCTAGTATTTAGGTATGAACACCTCTAATTAAACACATAAAATTGATAATTAACCGATAACGATTTCATTGTCCTTATAATGATTTGGATATTATTGAGTGAATAATATTATTAAATTAAAATTTAAAATTTTAAGTTATACTTTCATGTCAGAAGTATTTCTTAATGTATTGCGGCTCGTATTGACTAGTATTTAGAGATGAACACCTCCTATCAAACACACGAAAGCAATAAACAACCCATAACGATTTTGTAATCTTTATACCGATTTGAATATTATATAATGAATTATGTCATTAAAATAAAATTTGAACTTCTAAGTTATACTGACAATATGTGTTGTGGGTGGTATTGACTAGTGTTTAGAGATTTCAAAATATTTCTAGTCAAACACCTGAAATGAATAATTAATTAATAATGATTTCGTGATTTTTATAACGATTTGAATATTATTGACTGAATAGCGCCGTTAAATTAAAATTTGAGCTTCTAAGTTATACTGACAAATTATAAACAATTATTTGTATTGTGAGTGATATTAACTAGTATTTAAAGATGAACACATCTAATCAAATGCCTAAAATTGATAACTTATAACGATTTCATTATTATTATTATAATGATTTGAATATTATTGATTAAATATAGTCATTAAATCAAAATTTGAACTTCTAAATTATATTGATAAGTCAGAAGTATTTCTTAATATGTTGTGAATCATATTGACTAGTATTTAGAGATAAACAGCTCAAATCAAACTCTTAAAAGCGATAATTAACTCAAAACGATTTCGTAATAACGATTTGAATATTATTGAATAAATATTGACATTAAGTCAAAATTTGAACTTATAAGTTATATTTAAAAATAAAAATCATTTCTTAATGTGCTATGAGGGGTACCGACTAGTATTAAGATATGAACAGCTCTAATCAAACACCTAAAATGAATAATTAACTCATAACAATTTCGTAATTATTATAACGATTTGAATATTATTGACTAAATAGCATCGTTAAATTAAAATTGGGTGCCTAGTGTGTGAGATGAGTGATAGAGGTGCCGTATTAATCTTAGTCTTTAGTTTACCGGTTAACTGGGTATTGTGAACAATCTGTGAGCTTGAGTTGTGGTGAGAAGGGAGTTTGGTCTTCTTGGGGGGAAGGGTACTAGTGTGATCTTGTGAGGTCATTTTTGCATTGGTTGCTTTTATGACTATGTTCGTATTTATTTTCCTTGTAGATGTGTTTCTCATCATTTTGGTCACTTTTTTTTGTTCTTGATTGTTTATGGCTTGATATCTTTTAAACGGTGATAAACTTTGTGTTTTTCTTGTGAGTTTATTAGGTAACAAGTGGAGGCTTATTAGGTTGTGCTATTTAATAAAGCCAGGGCGATGATGTTTTTAATGTGGGATTTTGGTTTATAAATCCATAGGCGAAAGTCATTGATTGGATATTATTAAATGCCAATGTTACATCCAATTGCTCGTCTTGAAGTAACATATTTGATACAGTTACTTGACGAGTAGAGACCAACAACTCTTGACATTTTTTGTTTGGAATTTAAATCGTATATTCCATTATTTGGCAAATTGCTTGAGAAAAGGAATGATGTTTTGGCTGATTTTTTGTTACCTTAATTAACCATGTCTTTCACAATATTAATGATAATTTGTTTTAATTCCTTTTCACGACCACCCCAGCCGAATCTGCCTCCCGTTGCAAAATAAGCGTGCTGTTCCTTTTCGCTTGAAAACATTTTGCCTTTTAAAAGTTTGCCTTGGTCATTGAGTTGAGGTGTTGTTAGGTTAAATTGCTTGGATTGATTCCGCTTAGTGCCTGTTTGATTCAATTTATGGTAGTTGATTTATAAAGAGAAATTATAAATATGTGAAATGAGTGGTGTAAATTTAATAGAAGTTTGCAATTTATAGTTAAAAATGAGTAGTTGTCAAATCAGTATTCAAATCAGTGATAGGTGAGATTATAATGTGTTTGGATAAAGAGGATCAAACAGAGCCTTAGTGTGGTATTGCCTTGGTTGTAGATTGGCCTGAGCCCTGATATCTCTTCCACAATATTGACAAAGGTTGAAGAAGAAGACATCATTATTTTCAATTAATTTCTTGTTTTTATTTACCATTTTTGTACACTATTAACTAGTATTAATATATTGGTTGTAGATTAGCCTGAGCCATGAGATCTCTCTTCCACAGTATTGACAAAGATTGAAGAAGAAGACATCATTATTTTCAATTACTTTCTTGTCTTTATTTACCGTCTTTGTACACTATTAACTGGAATTAATATATTGTCTTAACTTAGTATTTTGCAAGGTATTAAATCCCCAAAGCTTGACTTGTAGAGACATGAATTAATGAAGTAGCATGGCCTTTAAAAAAAAAAAAAAAATTTATTAGTTTAAGTAGGAGCAGTCTAATTTGACTACAACATTGTATTGGGTCATGATTTTGTACCTATAATACCACACCTAACATATCGTATATATAAATAAAGGGTGGTTGATCATATAATCTCTCACAGTTTTATAGTCATTCTCCTTTATTTAATTTCTCAACAGTAACCTTCACATTAATTGGTGTGAGGTGTCAACTTTTATGGGTGACAGCTTGTACAATTATAATCAAAACCCACCACTAGACTATCACTTTCGAAAAAAAAAATGAAGAATAGAATATCACTTTTGCAATGAAAACTGAATATTAAGTTTGAAAAAGAAGAAAAATTGTTCAACTGAAGTCGAAACGTCATGCAAACCAGTAGACAGTATTACATAGTCGTTATATATATATATATTTTGGGGGGGTGGTCAAAATTCTTTATGATAGGTGATAATGGTTGCAAATTGGGCTCTTATTTGGATCTTGTTCTTTGTGACTTTCTTAAGTGATTTTTTTTTTTTTTTTTGGGAACAAAAACTAATTTTTCATAGAAAATATGTGGTCTGAAATGGAGTTTGACTTGATACTAACTTCCTTTTTTCAAAGATATATGCTTTGTCATATGCTATCGGAAATGTTGAAGAAACAAGGGAAAAGAATAACCCTTTTGACTTTCAAGGAATCCACATATATTGAACCATACCTATTTGCTAAGTTTTTTTGGGTCCCCTCTGTCAATTGATTTTTCCAAAAGTAGACTAGTCTTGCATCTTGCTCAAGATTAATTATTCTATAAGAAACAGTCAATGGATGCTTCATACCAGACTATAGAATCACCCAAGCCGTAAGACATCCTACTTTTTCCTTTTTTTAACCTAATCACCAAATTCTTCTTAACCATGGCGTTGTCCAGGTCCAAATTGGTGACCACAAAGACCGTGATGTCCACCCTTGGCTCCATCACAGCCACGGCCATGGTGGTTCACAGCGTTGCACAAGATTACATACCTCATGAATTCCAAGACTCTATATATTCAGGCCTCTAAAACTTGTTCAAATGCTTCTCAAGCCAACTAACTGTGGTTATTAACGAGTTTAATGGCCTAGTGGCCAGTGAAATATACGAGGCTGCCGAAGTCTATCTTGGGAAAAAAATTCTACCAGAACGCGTCGGATTAAAATCAGCAAGCCCAAAAAAGGAAAGCATTTCAACGTCTCTATGGGACGCGATGAGGAAGTAATAGACACATACAAAGGACAGAGATTCAGATGGATTTTGGTATGCAAATCAAAGAAGTTTTACAACCCAAGAGACATAAACTCAGCACTACAATCCAAGATTCGATCATTTCAGCTCACTTTCTACAAGAGAAACAAAGATTTAGTCATTAATTCTTACTTACCATACATCATAAACCAGTCCCTTATAAACAAAAATGAGAAAAAAAAACTGTCGAGATTTTCACACTAGATCCCAAAAACCTTTACCATCCTGAATATATGTGGCAATCCATAATCCTCAATCACCCGCAACATTTGAAACATTAGCAGTGGACACTAAACAAAAAGAGATGATCATGAATGATCCTGATAGGTTTGTGCAGAGAAAAGAGTACTATAGGAAAATCGGCAAGTCACGGAAACAAGGCTACTTGTTGTATGGTCCCCAGGGACAGGAAAATCAAGCTTGATCGCGGCAATGGCAAATTATTGGAATTTCGATATATATGATTTGGAATTGACAGGGTTGAGGAATAATTCAGAGTTAAGAAGAATATTGGTGGCTACTGCAAATATGTCTATATTAGTTGTGGAGGATATTGATTGTACTATTGATTTAGATGATAGACAGGCTGATTCTCCTCAGTCAACAAGCTATTCCCCGCAACAAAACAAGGTAATTTCCTTTTTTCTTTTTTCTTTTTTTCCCTCCTCTTCCTTTTGGTTTCATTAGTTAAGGTAATTTACTAGCATGTTTAATGTCTGAACTTGAATGGATTTTGGCAGGAAACACTATCCGTATTTTTGAACTTCCTTGACGGCTTGCGGTCAAGCTGTGGAGATGAAAGGATCTTAATTTTCACCACGAATCATGCACAGAAGCTCGATCCAGCTTTGTTGCGTCCTGGCCGAACGGATGTGCATATCAACATGTCATATTGCACTCCTTGGGGATTCAAAATTTTGGCAGCTAATTACTTGGTCTCAAGGATCATTTGTCGCTCCAAGAAATTGAGAATTTGATTCAGGTCGTTAACGTCACACTGGCTGAAGTAGCAGAGCAGCTTCTTAGATGAGACGGTGAGGATTCTAGTCTTGAAGGTTTGATTGAATTCATCCATTTGAAGAAAAAGGAAAATGCAGAACCTGAGGCTAAAAGGGCAGGAGCAGAATCATCTGATAAGCAGGAAAATGCAAAAATGAGAACCAAAAGGGAAATGACACGGGCGAGGAATCTAAACTCCACTAAATTAATTCTAAATGCTATTATTAATTCTAAACTCCACTAAATTAAGTAAAGTAGACTTGCAACTCAAGACTTCTCTAAGATTCTTCGGCTATCTATGACGTGAAAGCAACTTTTTCCAGTACATAAACACCAACATTCATCCATATTTGTCATTTAAAATCACCATTTATACACACTTTCTTGATTTTATATCACACTAGCCTTACCCTTAAATCGTCTTAATTGTTCACAAAATTTGTAGTTCAAAATGTCTTCGTCTGAATCCAAATTTGCGACGGCAACGACCGTGCTATCCACTCTCGGCTCCATTGCAGCCGCGGCCATGGTGGTTCGCAGTGTTACGCACGATTACCTTCCTCATGAATTCCAAGACTATATGTATTCAGGCGTCCGAAAATTCTTCAACAAATTCTCAAAACAATTAACGATGGTTATCGACGAGTTCAATGGCCTAGTGAACAATGAAATCTACGCCGCCGCTGAAGTCTATCTTGGCTCGAAAATCCCTCCGACCACACGTCGGCTTAAAATCAGCAAGTCCAAAAAGCAAAAACATTTCAACATCAACATGGAACGCTATGAGGAAGTGATTGACACATACAATGGAGAGAAATTCAGATGGATTTCCGTATGCCAAGAGGTTGAATCAAGAAATCGTTACAATACTAGAGACATGAATTCCATGGTAAAATCTGAGGTTAGATCCTATGAACTCACTTTCCACAAGAAAAACAGAGATTTGGTCATCAATTCTTACTTACCATACATCATAAACCAAGCCCATATAAAAGCATATGAGAACAGAACTGTCAAGATTTTCATGGTAGATTATGAGAGCATGTACGGTAACAACGCATGGCAATCTGTAAACCTGGATCATCCCGCGACATTCGAGACATTAGCAATGGATACAGAGCAAAAGGAGATGATCAAGAAGGATCTTGACAGATTTGTGAGGAGAAGAGATTATTATAGAAAAATCGGCAAGGCGTGGAAAAGAGGGTACTTGTTGTATGGTCCTCCTGGGACGGGAAAATCAAGCTTGATTGCAGCGATTGCGAATTACTTGAACTTTGACGTATTTGATTTGGAGTTGACAGAGTTGAGAAGGAATTCAGACTTGAGAAAATTGTTGATTTCTACTGCAAATAAATCTATATTGGTGGTGGAGGATATTGATTGTACCATTGATTTGCAAGAGAGGCTCAATGATTCTCCTCCTGTGCCAGCATCGTTTCCCCAAGAAGAAAGCACGGTAATTTTAATGTTTATTATAAGTTCATCAGCTTGAATTCCTTGCATTTTGGTTTCATTAAGGTAATTTACTAGCAGGTTTAGTTACGGTCTGATCCTAAATGGATTTTGGTAGGTGACGCTATCGGGCTTTCTAAACTTTGTTGACGGCCTATGGTCGAGTTGTGGAGACGAAAGGATCATAATTTTCACTACGAACAATGTAGAGAAGCTCGATCCAGCATTGTTGCGCCCTGGTCGAATGGATGTGCATATCAACATGTCATATTGCAACCCTTGTGGATTCAAACTTCTGGCAGCTAATTACCTTAGTCTCCAGGATCATTTGTTGTTCCAAGAAATCGAGAATTTGATTCAGGTCGTTAATGTGACACCGGCTGAAGTAGCCGAGCAACTTCTAAAGAACAACGACGCAGATTCTAGTCTAAAAGGTTTGATTGAATTCATCCATTGAAGAAAAAGGAAAATGAAGAAGCTGAAGCGAAAATGGTAGTGGCAGGAGCATCTGATAAGAAGGAAACTGGAAATAAAGAAGAGATCCAAATATCCAACATGTAAATGGCGGTAAAGAAGAGATCCAACATGTAAATGGCATTGAAAAAGGTTTAATCAGTTCATCTTAGAAAAATTCCGAATCTTCTTCGACCTGTGGTCACAGCTTCCAACAATTTCCGATTGCCTTGGTAGAATTGACAGAATTTTGTCAATAACCAAAATGTCAATTGCCACCTTTCCCCTATTATCTCTTATTCATTGGATATTTGAAACTAACAGCTTCGCAGAGGGTGACAAAACACTAATTTCATGATTTTCTACTCCACTTAGAACTATACTGCTCATTACTTGAAATAATATTACGTTATGCGATCTTACTATGGAATACTTATGTCCCTTAGGGTCCTAATATTCTTTCCTCTCGAATGCAAATTTCATTTTGTAAGAAAATTACGTTATGTGATCTTACCATGGAATACTTATGTCCCTTTGAATATTTCCTCTCGAATGCATATTTCATTTTATAAGGTTGACCATTTTAATAAATTAGCGGGTAAATTTTCAAGTCATATAACAAGAAATCTTAAATATTTAATTATTTTGCTTTATTGATTGGCTTCCGTTGCAAGTCAGTTTATGTTGTTTTCGAAGAGAATATAAATAAATATTGTACATGTATACTCAGTAATCACTATAATGTTTATAATGATGTTTCCACAAACAGGTTTCTCGCTAGAAAATTAGACCTGTGCTGATTTTTACAAATTACATATCCTAACAAGCCCCTTTTTTCTTGCATCTTCTCACTCTATCGGCCAACAAAATTAGAAATCCAGAAATTTTTGGGCCGATCAGGAAGGCCATCTCATCATATAAAAAGGTTTGAAATCATTATATATAAATATATATATATATATTCTTCATTTCTGTTGTTGAAGGTACGAACAATAATGTTAAGGTATTCTTGGTTATGGCAGTGTGTGTAACGAAAGTTACTAATTTTTCGTTACAACACTGCTGCATGTACTTCTCCACCAACCCATGCCTTTAAACATCATGTGAAATTGGTTACATTAGTCTTGCAGAAACGCAGTTCACCAATGATAACTTCAACAGAGTAGAGAATCTTTCACCACTCAAATTTGAGTGTCATGGATAGTGATGAAACACAGTATCTTCTCTAGTATGTAAAAATGTTCTGAAAGCAAATTGTTAGTGTACTAATCTATATGAATGTTTGATTTCAATGCCACCAAAAGACAAATAGAAGGCAATTGGTATTTACCTTTGTGGTCCAGCAAAATCACTAATTGTATATAATCCACATGGATGAGCAACAAAATTCATTTAAACAACATATTGTTCTGATACTAAAAGAAAAAGCTGACACACTTGCCACTTCAGACAACCATCAAAATGAAAACCATACGAATGACCATTGAGACAACAGATCACAGCCTCCTTCCCCTTCTGCCACCCTTTCTCCGAGTGCTGTCGGTTGGAATTGGTGTCACATCCTCTGAAATACCATTATTATAAATGAAATTAGCTCAGCTAATTAATGATACATAATTAATTATAAGGGGGCACAACAATCCAAAGACACATCAAGGTTATGAATTAGAGATTTGCTTTAAATCAATGGTGAATCATCTTCTCCATCCAAAGTAAGATTGGCTGTTCAAATGCAAGCGCACGAACAAATTCACAATAAACAATGAAATGCTTAAAATTTACTCAACGGCTTAATAGGATAGATTTCAAAAGATGGCATAAGAAGAATTCTAATCATAGTGACTAACGCCAAATCAATCTCAAAAGATTATATACCTATGCGACCAATCTTCATGCCTGAACGTGCAAGGGCTCTAAGTGCAGATTGTGCACCAGGACCAGGGGTCTTAGTTTTGTTTCCACCAGTTGCTCGGAGCTTAATATGAAGAGCATTTATCCCAAGTTCCTGCAAAAGTCCAAGCACTAAAGAATTAACCAGTATTGTCTATGATTTTTCGTTACTTGTTACACAATCAATCAGAATTGAGAAATTTCTGTCCAGTTGCTAAAAAATATAACCTAACACACCTTGCATCGCTGAGAGACATCCTGTGCTGCAAGCATAGCTGCATATGGTGAAGACTCGTCCCTATCAGCCTTCACCTTCATACCACCTGCAATCCCAAGGCGTGATGATAAAAGATTTAAAAACAAGACAAATCATGATGATGACTTTAATAATTCAAGGTTATAGATTTGAGTGATAGTTGTAAAGCATCTATCAACCTCTTCAGGTACTGATTTACTTCATAATAACTAAACTAAAAATGTATTTAATAGCTATAAAGAACATCAGCAGCCACGGAACACAGCTCTTACTCCAACAATGCAACAAAACATCACCCAACGGATCACATTCAAATGAAAACACAGCCAAAATTGTTCACGTACGCTACTCCAAAGCAATCAAAAACCATATAATTAAAACCAAAAGCATTAAGCCCTACCTGTAATGCGAACCAAGGTTTCCCTTCCAGATAAATCAGTTACGTGCTACAAGAAAAAAACCAACAGTCGTGTTGTACAGTCAGTTTCTGGCTTTCCAAACGTGCAAGGTAGACGTCAATTAGAAATTGCAAATTTAGTTACCGACAATGAAAGTATCATTGAATGAAGCAAAAATGTGAGCCACACCAAACACCATTTCTCCATCTCTGGTGGCAGGTCCAAGAGTGACATTTTCTTCCTTCGGCTCTTTCGTCCTTCTCTTCGACTGTTACAAATAACAGAGTTTAAACAAAAGATGAAATGAATCCCCAAAACTAATCACTCAACATCATAAAATCCAATTCACACTCTAAAAGATCACACGTAATAATTTTATTAAGAAAGCCAAAAAAAATATTGATAACTCCTGATTAGCATTTCTTCAAAAAGTTGAGGAGATTAAGATATAAGGAAACTTAGTCCTGATAAAAAGAATCATCTTAATTTCAATTCAACCATGGAGTAATGAATCGACAAGCCATAGCACATTTCCAGCACATAAAAAAATAAATAAATAAATAACCCTAATAGTACATTATAAGGTTCATGTTAGAATAATTTATATGAAGAAGAGTATTCCTGATACATCCTTATTGTGCCACAGGGGAGAACTGAGCAGACAATGGAAAACGCCAGTAATGGTAATAAAATATCTAGCCATAAATTCCTCACAAACCAACCTGTGACCTGACATTAGGCCAGAGCAAGATCTTATAAATTGATTTATACAGAAAATAGTTTATCTCTAAAAAGCATAACCACGTAGTTCTTTAAACAAACTGAGCCTCCCAATCCACAGCTAGCCAAATAACTAGAGAAACAATAAGTAAATAAATAAACACGAAATTAAAAAGAAAAACGAAACAAAAACAGTTTAGAAATTGTTTAAAAATAAAAAAAGCTGCTTTTCAAAATAGATTCCTTAATTTTTCGTCCCAACTCCGCATTGCAAAACTTATTTAAACAAATTGCAAATTTTCTAAAATATTTTCGCGCAAACTACTCCTTGAATCCCAAAAAAATCAATTACTTCTCCAAATCGTTATCATAAAACACTGGAAAAACGTCTAAGTAGACTCGCAATCGGAAGGGACTCACTTCCAATAGTAAACATGTAAAAGGTATCAATAACAGAAAAGATGCAAGCAATGAACTAAAAATGAGAGACTGGTATTGAAGGCACTTACCATGGCTTCGGTAAGCAGAGATGAGAAAACAGGATTGGCTGCTTTCGTTAAGCTTGAAAAACCCTAACAATGGAAGCTGGTGAGGCGTGTGTGCCTCACGAATATATAGCTAGGTTTTTGTATTTACTCTTTACCTTAAATGCCCCTGGTGCTTGTTTTCCTTCAAATTGTCGAAGCCCAAAGGGCGACCCAACCAAACACAAATAGCCCATAACAGAAGAAATAGGCTCAGACGACCATAACAACCCAACCATCACAAAAGAAACAGCCCATAATCAAATAGATAAATAGCATTACTCATTTGAATGTTGATATGTACGTCTTATGATTCAATGCAGTATTTGATTGATTAATTAATAACAATATACAAATTTTGTAAGTCATATATTTTCAAGATTTAGAAGTTTTATATTTAATAGAAATTTTTCTTATGATACAAGCTTAAGAATTGGATAAAACCAAGTTCACAAATCTATGCTATTATCTTTCAATCTATTATGCCTCATAATTTAGATGATGATGATGATAGCGTTGGGAGGCTACAAGAAAATATCAACTCGGGTGATTGTAAGGGCTCATTTGTGTTTATTTTTATATATAATTATTATTATACTTATTAAGACTAATTTAGATCTATATTATCTTGCATTCAAGTTCATTTTGATTATGACATTTCTAGAAGCTGAGAAGATGGGAGAATATTATTCTATAAATCATAGTATAGTACACTATTTTATTGTATAATGTTTGTGTCAAGGGTAAAATATTTAATCCAATTAATTATTATTATTGATTAATATTTGTTTTTTTTTTCTGTTAATTTTTTTGGATGCATATATTTTAGGGATGGAAACAAGCCCAACGTTGAGTAATTCTAGGGGGACATGAAAATACGATATTATTAAGTGACATTTTCATGTGGCACACATTCATTGGGTGATGATTACATGACTACTTTTTTATCATTCAATACAAGTTACAACATAAGAATGCCACATAATAATGTCTCATTTTCATATCCCTTTAGAATTATTCTCCCAACATTGACCACATATCGTGGATGCATATGCATTACCCATCAAACACTCCAGGATTTTAGCAATTTAATTATGTTTCCCAACCTTTAGGACAACTGTCTTTATCTATTTGAAAGTTAAAGTATCTCAAGATGGCCGTAAATTTTCAAATGCCGAAAGAAGATGAAAGATATTACAAGATCAAGAGCACTTGAATTAATGTGACTCAATGCATAAATTTTGAATATGCTTCGTATTGAGCCCAATTTTTCTACAATACCGAAGTTGATTATGTTAATGTATCCGCGTGCAATGTTAGCATCTGACATGTGTAAAAATAATAGACATCATCAGTGTACTTTAAATTTAATGAATGAATAAGATAATGTCAACTCTGTACGTGGGCACATTAACAGAATCAACTTCGATTTTGTAGAAAAATTGGTATTGAGCCCACATTCAATTTTGAAAAGGCAGTCTAGAGAACTAACCAGATATGTTTAAAGTCTATCAATCGTTATGGCTGCCATTGTTTTCCTTTGATCATCAAATTGTAAAACGAGCTCACACTATGAGTTCATTTTTGGAGGGGAAAAGAAAAAAAAATGAAAAAGTAACAAATTCATGCAATATATGAAGTTGATAGATAGCGAATAAAAATCTTTGGAGCTCATTGAGCGATACGCAAACGGATTTTTTTTTTTTTTTTTGGGGGTGGGGAGGGGGACGCGAAAGGGGTTGTTTTTTGTATTAATGGTTTCCAAATTATTTTTATCAATTGTCAATGGAAAATATATGTGATTTTTACTTAGATATTTTATATACGATAAAATTATTCTCCTAGATTAGTTTTCACAAACACTACTGTTCTTATGGAGTCCAATTATGAATTTATAATAAACATGTTTTATTAGAGAGTAATGCTATTTAAGTGGAGTGTGACTTTTCTGCAACAGAAAATCTCAATTCTTCCTCAGGATCCATTGATCAGAAAGCAATTTATCAGAAATGCCTAGCAGAAATCCAGGGGTGATGACCCAGGACTGGGAGCCAGTCGTCCTGAGCAAGGCCCGACCCAAAGCGCAGGACCGCCGGGACCCCAAGGCCTTGAATGAGGCTCTAAGAGCCGGAGGTGCGGTGCAGACGATAAAAAAATTCGATGCCGGATCGAACAAGAAGCATCCAGCGGCGGACCTGAACGCGAGGAAGTTGGATGAGGCGGCAGAGCCGGCGGCTCTGGAGCGAGTATCGGCAGAGGTAAGGCAGGCGATACAGAAGGCTCGTATAGCAAAGAAGATGAGCCAAGCGGAATTGGCAAAGCAGATATACGAGCGGTTGCAGGTGGTTCAGGAGTATGAGAATGGGAAAGCGGTGCCCAATCAGGCGGTGCTGGCGAAGATGGAGAGAGCTTTGGGGTGAAATTGAGAGGGAAGATTGTACAAAATTGATGATGATCATAGTGGTGTTGATTGATTTTGGGATGATCTTTTGGTAAAACTACTACTAGTACCACGATCCACGAAGGAAATCATCTGCTCTGCTGGGATCAACGAATTAATCAAATTAATTAATTTATGTTATTGGATCTGTGACATGTTTTTAAGTGACCTGAGTTCATGAATCGTGTTGCGTAAGGTCATTTTTTTTTTCTTTTTATTTTTTTCATATTTTCTATGTAACTCTACTATGGTCCAAGAAGAAAATGCGTTTTAAATTAATTTTTTTTTTCAAAGTAATTGAACTGCGAGAGGACTCGGTTGGAAGACGTGTGGCGGAGATTAACTAATAGTAGATAATTGTAAGTGTAAGAAAATAATTTATTGATGATATTATTATTGCTAGTCTCAATTTCTTCTTAGGCATCTAGCAACATTATTGTAAGTGTGTTTGTGACTTGTGACTAAGGGAGGTGAGATAATTTTGTCATTGGCTGAGTATTTGAGTGGTATGTTATTGTAGTAATTCTTACACGTATAACATTAGACTTATAGGGTGAAATTATTTTTAGTACTATCATGATAAATGGTTAATAGAAAAATAAATTGGTGATTAACGGGATGGAATTGTGATATTGAAAATTGAAACTGTCAAATACGTATGCGATCATAGTTGAAAATGTCCACCGTTTAGACTAGACAAAATGGTTAGTTCGTACACAAATGATCCCTATAAAAAGCAAAAAAAAAAAAAAAAAAAAATGAAGAAGAAGAAGAAGTCAGTGTGTGAAGGAATTTGTATTGTACTTCTAAGAGAGACTTTATATTTGCAGAAATATTTTTAGATTTAATTTAAAGAGAAACCATTGACACGCTCGAGTCTTAACACATTTGTCATATTTCGCCCTTTGTTCCATACATGTATTTATTATTATACTTTGTTTTATTATTACCAGAATAAAGAGTAATTTTTTACTCTTCCATTTTCCAAAAATACTCCTTGTTTTTGAGAATATGATTTAAATTTTGGAGAATTGATTTTATAAGAAAAAAAAGTGATTTTTAAAATAATCCTTTTTATTTTTGAGAATATGACTTAAATTTTAGAGAATTGACTTTATTAAGAACAAGTGATGTTTTGAGAGAGTGTAGTTGAAAAGTAAGGAAAATTTACAAATCTACATATAATATTATTTTAATTAATAAATATGTGATTAAAAATGAGTTTGAAAAATAACTGATTTTGACGAATTTAAAATAAACGACCTTGGAGACTATTTTTTTAATCATTGAAAGTTGCAAGAAATACAATCAAAGGCCAGCTCTCGGATGGAGTTCCTGTGCCATTCTTTTGATACAAATTATAAGCAAAAACATATTGACACTTGAGAGAACGCTGCAGAAGCAAACAACTGATTAATTTGATATATGACATTACGGACAAGGCAAACCTCAGAGAGAGGTCCCCATGTGACAATAAATTTATCCTCGTCGTTCTTAAGAAAATCAGTAATAAGTTGGATAAACATCTTTGGATTTACAAAGCAATTCTATGTTTATCAATTATCATCATTGGCTTAACACTTCTACATGGTCTCCAGAAGATCATTAGTGAGTTGGATGAAAATCTGTGGATTTTCACAAGCAATTTTTG